>AJFK01000260.1:0-10811 GCA_000467715.1 Hysterium pulicare CBS 123377 | reverse complement strand
CCCCCACCCAACCCCCCTCACCCTTACAGAATCGGATGAAGCAGAGTCGCGAAGGGGGAAAAGAAGGTGGAGGCGCGGAGCCAGCTTGACCAAAAACGTAAGCACAAGCAAAAGCGGCTAGCAAGATGGAAAAAATGGAGCCAGCATGTCTGTTTGTACAATGCTGCTGCTGTTTGCTGCGTTTGCTGCGCGTGGATGGGCCTCGCTTTTCTGTTTCTCTTTCTCTTTCTTTGTGTTTTTCGATGTGTGTGCCTAGCTTCAATGGCGCGCGCGGGCGAAATCAATAACGGTTGGGTGTATGTAATACATGGGTTGGTTGGTGAAGACCTTGTCTGTTTATCCGAAGTGGATCAGGTGGTTCGTGAGGAAAATAGAACTTCGTTAAGGAGGAAGAAAAGAAGAGATTATTCATAATATAAACAGAGAAATTGGAAAGTTGTAAGTTGCAAAAGTTCGAAATGGTGGAAAGTAGCGTAGCGAGCGATGCGTTAGGTAATCCTCAACTTCAGCCCTTTCGGGCTGCAAAGGTGGTATTGGTTTGTTCCCTCGACACGGGGAATTAAGTTCGGATGACGACACCCTGCCTCCTGGTCGCGCCAGCCTGATATCCCTCCTCGTCTTCGCTAGAGCACTCGGACGAGTCGTCTGAATAGCCGCATCGAGCGCCTCCGCAGTCGAGCTTGACTCGATCGCCAGAACGCGTGATGCCGTAGCGCTCGCATGTGCAGCAGCTCGAGGTCGAACTGACACTGCTCGGGCTGGACGAGTTCGACGATCGCGACGTCAATGATGGGACATCGGAATCGGCATCTGAGTCGGAATCGTCGTCGGAATCTAGCGTCGTGCGGCTGAAGCGAGAGCTGAGTGCTGCAAGGGTCGCTGGCTCGTAGTTTCCAGTTACGATGTCGCGTGTTTGGTTGGGTTTCACGGGTGTGGGTGCGACAATCTTGCTGGGTGAGAGCGAGCGGCCTTTGGGGATGTCGGCGGAGGAGATGCGGCGCGAATGGCGGTTGGATTTGCTTGTGGATGAGGCCTGCGCGGAGGAGGATGTCTTTCCGGGAATGTCGAGGATGTTGAGTTTGCGGCCGGTTGTGGGTTCTGTGGTGTGTTCCTTGGCGGGATCGTGCGAGACGTGGTAGCCATCGATGATGTACTGTCATGGCATGTCAGAAAAATGATCCCAAAGTGCTTCATAGGGATTAAGAAACGAAGGAAGAAGACATACGTAGTACCAGTAACGCTGACCCTGCTTCAATGTGGCGCCTTGGAACCTAAACGTACCGACCCATCCACCGCTCTTCTTGGGGTCCTTGGAGAGCGGTAGTTGACCGGAGTAGTTGTCCCACGAACCGAGGAGGTGAACCGTTTTGCAGTTTGCCGAGGTGCGGAGAGTGAAGTTGAGTTGAATCGCTGCCATTTCGAATTTTCCTTTCCTGTTTCAAAGATTGAATATATTATGAAGTTATTTGCTGTCGTCTCTTTTCTGGGTTTCCGTTGGCGAAGATTTCCTGCCGAGTGTCGGATAGACTTGTGTGTGTTGTTGATTGTACTGATTAAGTGATTGCTTGAAGCTGGAGAGAGCTTGATATCGAAAAAAGAGACGCAGAGAGCGAGTTCGCGCAATTGCCGAGTTGGAATGTGTGATGAGTGGACTGAATCTTGACTTGCAAATTGCGGATTTGAGCAAGAAGAGCTGAATATTAGTGTTGTTGTGTGTGGACCGGCCACTGTAAAGAATTGAATTAAGATAGATGGTAAGGTCGGGTGGTAATTATTGGGAAGGAGGTGCTGAAGTCGAGAGTTGATGATATTAATGGCACCAGGCCTGAAGTCGGATGGATAGAGAGAGAGAAAGAGTAACGGAAATAAAAAGGGGAATATAAAAAACACAATACACAGCTCTGAAAAGTTCACACGCTTGCTGAAGAAAGGGAAACAAGATGGGAAGGGCAGGCCTTATTTATCGCTGCACATCCTTCCCCTCTTTCCTTCGGGACCCAAGGCTGACGGACAGCGCCGGGCTTGCCATTGTGCAGCGAGCGAGTGCATCGTTACTGGCTGCATGGATGTGCGATGGCAGGCGTGGAGAACGGTGTATACTACCATAGTATGTGAGCGCTTACGAGCGACGAGGTGAATGGACGAGCAATGAGGTCGTGTTCCCGGCTGTACTCCAGCATGCAGGCCGGCCGCATGTGATTGGACTGCTGGGTGGTCCTGCCTTCTAGTGGCGCTATGTGTGATAATGAAGTCGGCGGAAAACAGTCGGCCAATGGCAGCCATGGCGAGCAGACACCTCGTGATGGCGGGAGCGGAAATGCTGGGCCCATCACCCGTCACACTGCAGCAAATACTCTCGCACGCCCGATTTGGAAGTGCGAGATGGTGGGGAGTTCCTGGTCAGGTCCACCCTTCGTCCTTCCAGCCAGCCGACACCTACAAACTCATGCACCGAAGCAACTTGCCTCTTTTCGTTTCTTCGTGCTTTGCATATTGTACGCCTGACATTTTCCTGATTGTTTGAGACCAGATGTACAAGACCCACTACTTTCGAGCTGTTGAGGCCTTTTACCGAGTCCAAATCAGCTCTGTGGACAGATAGCAACGAGATTCGGCAGCAGCTCCATATCGCCTTACTCATCTGAACGACCTCTTTTTGCTTCTTCCTTGGTGCCTTCGCACGCCTGATATCCCCGGGTCTGCCATGTGAGAGTTTGTGCAACCCGGCCAATAAGCATGCCGGCTCTTGGTCATCTGGATAGCGCACGCAGAGTGGAACCCAGCGGTTAGGCGCAGAAGAGAGCGAAGCCTTCAACGACCTTCAGCTAGCGGAGCCCACCGCGATCCTTCCGTCGGCCTGCACTCGCTTCGTCCATCGATAGTCACTGTCGCGATGATGTGCAGCGGTCCGCAGCTGTCAACTGCAGGATTCGTCTAGAAATTCCTTGTCATTGGATGCCTGGCCGAGAGAGCGAGCTCAGGCTTTCGAGACGAAAGTGTGCCAGCCACCGAGGCGCGTGGTTGGGCATAGTGAAGCCTCACATAAACAGGTCATCCGATGGTGAACAGCAACAATATTGCACACTCGTGTACCAGGCTAGTCTCAGAAGCACATCGAGCGACTTACAGAGTACGAGAAGTCGGATTCGCGAGAGGAGGGCTTTGTGAAGTGTCATGATAATGAAAGTCTCGTCTTTGCTGGCACCCGATTTAGAAACCGTGTCAACCTCGGACGCTTCATGATCGATCCCACACCTACGCGCCACAACCCCCTGGTTAGTTTGTTTATGCACCACACCCTCGTGCATTGCCAAAACAAGTAATTCGAATCATCATTGACCAATCGACAAGATCGCGCCTGGATTACGCAAACTCGTATACGCTAATACACATCAAATAGATTATACCGAGACACAACCGGTCAACGCCAAAGCCAGGCACCATCTTTCCAAGCCTGCAACCTCAGCTGATCCAGCTACAGTAGATATCAGAATCCAAGCAGGCCATCCAGCTCCTCCGGCGTCAACGTGCTCTTTCTCCTCTTCGGTCTTCCGCCAATCCGTGTCTTGCGAGGTGAACTTCGTCGACGATGCTCGTGCTGACCCTCCACGTTTCCTATCCGGATTTCTGCACCTGAATTCACAGTTTTCAAGCCCTCCGCTACCGCTGCCGCTTCCGCTTCCGCCTGTGCGACCTTGAGCTTATCTTGAACGGTCAGCTTCGGTGACCTTTCTTCAGGATGTGGGTGGGGTGATGAGAGTCGTTTTTGTGTCTGCAGTTGGTTAATATCTATAGTGGTAGCTGAGGCTGAAATGGAAGGAGATGAAGAAATGTTGACGTTGCGGGTCATATAGACAATACTATCCGCAATGTTGTCGAAACGTACTTGACGGGGAATACGTGATTCTTGCGTCTGCGATCTGCTTCTGGGTAACTCTGGTTTTGCTGATGATGTTACTTTGGCCCCATCAACCAAATCCACTTCGGATGCATTCTCGTCTACATCCTTGGATGGTGTGTTGTTGATGGAGGGTGCAAACGCGACTTTCCGTGGGGACTTGACATTACCGTTGCCTTCTCTAAGCGCTGTTGGATCAGGCTGCAGTTTGAGCTTGAACATGTCGGAGTTTGTCGTCTTCTCTGGAATGTCAACGGGCTCCGGTGACGGGGGTTCCTCCAACTCCTCCTCCTCTGCAAGATCCTCGAGGCCTTCGCTGCCCACCTCATCTTCGTCTGCTGTGACTATTGAAATGTCCTCTTTGTTTACTGTCGCGAGCCCAACTCCAAGCCCCAAGCCCATCTTGAGCTCATCCAGATTAATAGTATCTCCGCCATTCGCCATCCTCTTCTGCCAGCCAGCCATGAGAGCGACCACTTCCCTCCACTTCGCTTCCATCTTCTCCCACCCTGCTCTCAGTCTGACGATCTCCTCTTCCCTCAGCTCTACTTCGTCGATAGGAACAAAGTTGGGGTTGGTTAAAAGGGTCTTCAAGTTCTCTAGCACGACGTCCATATCCGTAGCTAAAGCCTCATAGCTGGTAGGAAGAGCGTGCAACATGTCGTCACCACTCTCTTCCTCTTGAACAGTACTTAGCCCTTCTCCCTCTCCGCTCCTTTGCCCCTCTGGCATGCCTTGCAACTCCTTCAAAGTACTCAACGTACTCCTGACAAGCCCAATCAGGTTATCGTTCTCATCACTCAAGCTCTGACTCAGTTGTGTTAAAAATTCCGTGGTCTCTTGCTTGAGGCTATATTCGGGATCGTCCACCGCTGGGCCATCGTCTTCCCTTGAGTTATACCCAAGACCATTCATGCCTGTTGTTCCCGGTGTGATGGTTATACTCGCCCCTACCAAGCCAGTCTTATTTCCACGTTGTTGAGCTGTCAAATGGCTCTTTAGTCTCTGGATTTGAACATCTCGTTTCCTTATGTCGTTTGCGCAGCTTGTCCGGACTTGCTGAACGGTTGTTTTCAGCCTTAGCATCTCTTCCCTCAGACTGCGGGCAGAGGACTCGGCGGTGCGAAGCGCGGTACGCGCAGAGCGTTCTTGGGATTGAGAGAGAGATAGTTGTCTCGTAAGGTCATCGTTGCGGGTTTGGAGTTTCTCAAGGGCGAGGGTTTGGCGAGTTGAGTCTGTTCGGAGGCTTCGTAGGGTACCAGCGAGAGATTCGCGATGTTCTTGATCGCGCTGATTGCAATGATTGAATTAGCACAAATCAAATACCTGAATATGGACAATGCGTACGTCTCGTTTCAGTATCAGGTCGTGCACGAGATTAATGATCTGTGCCATTGTAACTTCCTTTCCTCCTTCCCCTCTCGAAGGGTGGGCGAACTCAATTGATTTGCCATCGCGGAGTAAACCCCTTGCAAGAAGTAAGTTATTTATATATGTGGACGCCGTTTTGAGGTTGAAGGAGTCCATTGCGGAGGAACGGGTGTGGAGAAGGTGATGAGGGTCCTCGAGACACTGAACTTTTGGTGTTTACAAAATACGCTTCCGTTTCGGGCTAGCGCAGCCTTGCTCGCCGTGACACATGATTCATGTGATTTTCTTCGCTTCACCATCTCATACAATTTTCTCCTCTGATTCACAAATATCGCTATGAAAGGTACACCAAGATCACTCCTCTATACTGTGGGTAGCAGGCGATGAATTCCATCCCACAAAATTTGTCCAGATTTCGACCTTGCTACCCATCCTGATTCGCATTCGCATCTTCTGGACCGAGACTGTGGCCGGACCTCATCTTTACCTTGATGCTTATTGACGCTTATAGACATTCTGGACTTTTTATGTCTCTACTGGACCCATTGTAATTTATAATTGACAGAAGCAGTTCTTAGAAGCGTGTTCTTATTCCCGAATCCATGGCGGACCCCCGATCGTCATGGGCTTTGCCGATCCCATCTTTTAGTGAAAGCTTGAAAGAAAACGGCAGAAACGGCTCGCTGGTGAACTTCATCAACGTCATTTTTTATAGGCAGTTCGCCATGAGCGCTCTCACCCATATTGCGGGAAGACTGCCGATGTGCTAATTACTAGAGCGTGGCCTAGTGTCCCGAACAATTGAGGTTTGTCCTGTAACTCTTCCAACGTCATTTCTTTTCTGCACTTTGGTCCATATTGATCCTCACGAGTGTCTGTTTTCTCCATTTCTACATTTTGTCTTTTCTCGGTCACATGTCGAGAGTTTTGAACATGAGCTATGCAGTCGTTCATCCAATACCGCAGATTCCGGCACCAAGTAGAGCGCCAGTATGGTAGACATGCGGAAAATAGGGAACACGCCACGCAAGCAAGGAATAGATCGAACATCCCAATACCCTCCCCATCATCACCTTCTCAGCCACTGGCTACACCAACACCGGACGGACAAAATCTGCAAAGAGGGAACTCAGGAATCTCACTTCCTGGGACTTCATCTTCGTCGTCTGTGTCATCGCTTCCTCGATCAGAGCAGCTAGATGCGCAAGATGACCAAGATCTAGAGAAAGGGAACTTATCTAGCCAGTCCCCATCAGATCCAACTTTGGCATACCAGGGCAAAGATGATCTCGAGAAGAAGGAAAGCGTACCAGAGCAAGAGGCTGAAAACTTACAAGCCGACCTGAAAACTCGAAAATCGCATCCTCCTGCTGAGCCACATCTAACTCGGGCCACAACCACAGCTACGCAGAACACGCAGAAATCAGAAGGCACGGCACTTGGTTTAGCGTTGACCGGAATTCACGTCCGAGATCGAAAGATGCATGAAGGGAGGGGAAATCAAGTTTTCGTTGTAGGCTACGAAGGCGAGAAAGATCCTCTAGATCCTCATAACTGGCCTATTACGAAGAGGATAGGAGCAACAATGCTAATTGCGAGTATCGGTTTCGTGGTAGGTTTAGCTAGTGCAATAGACGCGAGTGCCGTAAAAAAAGCAGCCGCTGAGTTCGGAGTAAGCGAAGTGACAGAAAGTCTAGCAACTGGCCTGTATCTAATTGGTTTTGGAGTTGGAGCCCTTTTTGCTGGCCCAATATCCGAGACTGTAGGCAGAAATCCGTAAGTGCAGCCAAAAATGCTCTTTTTGATAGTCCAACTAACATTGGGAAGGGTTTATGTTGTAACAATGACCCTCTACATGATCTTCATCATGGCGTCGGGCCTCGCTCCAAACATTGGAGCCCAGCTCGCTTTTCGTTTCCTCGCCGGGCTTTTCGGGAGCACACCTCTTACCTGTGCGGGCGGTTCAATCTCTGACCTCTGGAGTCCCATGGAACGCGTGTTCGCTTTTCCAGTCTTCGCCAACGCTGCTTTCACAGGACCCGTTCTTGGTCCAGTTATGGGTGGCTTCATAGCTCAAAGCCATATAGTGAGCTGGCGATGGACAGAATGGACAACATTGATAATGTCCGGCCTTGTCTTTGTAGGCTTAGTTCTTTTTCAGCCTGAAACATACCCACCCATCCTATTAAAATGGAAAGCAAGGCATTTGCGTGCGGCAACGGGCGACCATCGCTACGTAGCAGAGCACGAAATCAGAGGGGAGAGCTTCTGGCAACGCCTGAAACTCGCCTTATACCGCCCTTTCATCCTCACGGCCGCCGAACCAGTCATCATGCTCCTCGCGCTCTACCTTACCGTCATATACATAGTTCTCTTCACCTTCCTAGACGGCTACGACTACATCTTCGCCGAAATCCACGGAACCTCACAAGGGATAACGGGCCTCTGCTTCCTCGGCATCGCAATCGGACTCTTCGGCGCCTCAGCCCTCGTCCCCGTCATCTACAAATGGGCGAAACGCGACCTCGCCAAAATCCAAGAACAAGGCGGACACTCCCTACCTCCCGAATTCCGCCTCTGGTTTGCGATGCTAGGAGGCGCGCCCGCCATACCCATCAGCTTGTTCTGGATGGGATGGACGTCGTACGCTTCCATTTCCATCTGGTCACCACTCGCCGCATCCGTGCTCTTCGGCTACGGCATCTTGTGCGTTTTCATCTCGAGCTATCAGTACATTATTGATTCTTATGAATCTTATTCGGCATCTGCGTTGGCAAGCGTGACGTTGATTAGATATGTGGCTGCGGGTGGGATGACGGTTGTCGGGATACCGTTTTATAAGAATATGGGGGTGCATTGGACTTTGACGATTCTGGGGGGGATTAGTGCGTTGCTTGTGCCGGTGCCGTATCTATTCTTTTGGTATGGGAAGAAGATTCGGGGGTGGAGTAAGTATGCTGTTGTTAGGGACTGAGAGTGATGGGAGGGAAGGGGGTTTAAGGGTTTGGAGGGAATTGTATATACGGTGGTTATATCTTCATTACTTTCTTCTCTATAGAATCAGAGCCTGTATATGAAAGTAATATACTATTTTAAATGTAGATAAAAAGAAGAATATATATATTAACTATATATCTAAAACTAGAAACTAATAAAATAGTGTTAGATATATTCTCCTAGTGAGAGAAAAGTCGTTAAAACCTCTCACACTCTACTTCGTAAACCACAACAACCTTAATCTAAACCAAGAGACAAACCTCAAGCAAGCCTATTACCATCAGCCTAGTTCTCGCCTCTCTTCCAAAAGACTCTTATTCTACCCTTATATTTATATACATCACTTGATCTATTTACCCTCAACTTTTAGTTCTATTCCATTTCATTAATTTTTCTAACTCCACACTATGCCATCCACCACCAAAAAGAAAAAGAAACACCATCCATGCAGCCCGAACACCGCGAGCCACTGCAAACTCTACAAATACAATGAATAGGCAAACTCCATCGACGAGCAGAAACTATGGTGAGTTGATGATGCAAGAAAGGGGGTACCAAATACTCTCTCCTTGGAATCCAATGACAATAACAGCTGGAGTGCTTTTCTTTCGGATGAAAGGAGGATGGGAGCTGGGCTACCGGTGATTCTACACGTACGATGGCATGCGTATTCATGTCGAGCTGGGGATGTATGCCACTCCAATACTGACATCCATATCATCCATCCATCAATACCTTAGCATATCCGATGAAAGATGCAGCCACCACCAGACATCCATCTCGAGTGCAGCAGAAAGATGGTTGAATGAACTCAACCCCTCTTCTTCCGTCTCGTCACCCTATGCACATCCACCCCTTTCCTACTCCTCTTCTTATCCCGCTCCCTCACCGGCCTCCAAGGCTCATTTCCAAATTCCTCTCTACAAACCTCAATCATATACTCATCGACATGCCTCTTTTCTACATTCAACCCTACACCCTCCACTCCAGCCGTGAGTTCCGATCTAGCGCGCGACTGTGGGTGCTTTGGTGTAGCAGACGACGAAGGGTTCTCCTTGAAATCTTCCTGGTCTTCGACGATCTCGTCGACGATTTCTTTCTGGGCGACTTTGGCCGCTGTGACGTCTTCTCTGTCTTCGACGGATTGGAGCACGTCGCCTAGACCGGCTGCGTCGCCGAGGACGCGATCCATTGCCGCGCCTGCTTCGTCCACTGGGACGTTGTCGTCGAAGGCGTCGCGCCAGGTCACTTTGTTGAAGTAGTCGGTTGTGAAGTCTCCCTTTTGGATGATGACGTCGTCGAGGAGGCGTTTCTGGTTTGACTTGCGTAAGATGTTGGCTTCGATGGTGTATTCACTGACGAATTTGTAGATGTGTACATCGCGGGTTTGGCCGATACGGTGGGAGCGGTCTTGACATTGCTTGTCCATTGCCGGGTTCCAGTCGAGGTCGTAGAAGATAACGGTGTCGGCGCCTGTGAGATTGATTCCTAGACCGCCGGATCGCGAGGAGAGGATAAAGCATAGGATGCGCGGATCGGTGTTGAAGCGATCGGTAAGGATTTGACGTTGTTCGACTTTCGTGGCACCGTCGAGTCGGAGATAGCGATGGCCGTGGATATTAAGGAACTGTTCTAGAATATCCAACACTCGTGTCATTTGGGTGAAGATCAAGGCGCGATGACCGCCAGCTTGCAAATCACGTAGGAGAGTTGCTAGACGTTGGAGCTTGCCACAATCGTATTGCAGCAGACGTTTGTCTGGAAATGCTATGGAGAGTCGGATACGAGGTTCATGGAAAGGATCACGGTTGCGTGCGAGCGGGGACTGGCGAACTAATTCGACACCAGTTTTCGATAGGACAAGTGGTGCGAGATCGGTTGCTACAACTGCTGGGGTCACGCAGCTAAACTTCTGTATGATGGGTTCGAGCGATTCAGAGCGTGCTTCGAGAGTCGGAATGAGGGACAAGAGACAATCGGAAGTGGTCCCAAGCCAATCTATTGCGTCGATGTTTCGGCGT
Organism: Hysterium pulicare CBS 123377; assembly: GCA_000467715.1. NCBI lineage: Eukaryota > Fungi > Ascomycota > Dothideomycetes > Hysteriales > Hysteriaceae > Hysterium > Hysterium pulicare. Next base: position 524 of record AJFK01000260.1, on the reverse strand, counting down.
GGAGCTCGAGTTCCAAGCTTATCGCGAACATTGATAGTTAATCTGCTGATCAGGTCCTTGCCATAAGTAGGAAGAAACTGCGTTCGTTGATGGGTGTAGCGGAGACAAGTCTTCAGGTGATCTAATACCGCCACTTCTTCCTTGTGTGCCATATATGAGAGGACGGAACTCAGTGAGGAGCTGTCGAGCTCCGGTCCAGCATTTGTCCGATGGGTTTGACGTTCGATAAGGTCTTCAAGAGGTCGGGTTGCGCGAATTCGTTGCGCCCGGCGAGCGTGAAGCATAGAAGTCTCCTCCCTTCGCGCGAGTAGCAAGTTCAAGAAATCGAGATTGATTTTCTGGTCTTCCATGCCTTCGTGTAACCGCTTTCGGATGAGTAGATCTCTGATCTCGAAATCTGCAGCGATAGACTTGGACATTGCGAATGAGGTTACAATCTGCCGAGTTTCAAATAAATCCGGATGATTGCAAACCTTTCGAAGAGACATCAGACAATTGATAATCGACATGTAATTCCCGGAAGC
>AJFK01000259.1:0-49784 GCA_000467715.1 Hysterium pulicare CBS 123377 | reverse complement strand
CTCGGCCCATGAAGCCGTCGTACAACTGTCTTTGACGTTTCGACAGTCTGCAGTAAACGACATGTTCGTACTTGGCAGGCATCTGCTTCTCTACATCTGCTTTCAAACGTCGAAGGAGGTACGGTCGCAACACTTCATGAAGTTTCTTGACAACTTTTTGTCCTTCGGCGTCAAGTTGTTGTCGGCCTTGCTCGAGAATTTGATTGGTAGGCTTCTTCAAAGCCATAGTGAACTCTTCAAGACCTGCAATGCGGCCTTCACCTGCGAAACCTGCAGGCATGAGAAAATAAAGAAGAGACCATAACTCGTCGATATTGTTCTGCAATGGAGTTCCAGTCAAAAGCAACCGCCGCTCGGTCCTGAAGTTGAGTAAAGTCTGCCATCTCTGAGTTTTGAAGTTTTTGATGTTATGTGCTTCGTCAAGAATCAAGTAAGTCCATCCACGACGCTTGAAGGCCGAAGCATCTTGTAGAATAAGTTGGTAGGATGTGATAACAACATTATACAGATCATCATTGAGCCAACCTTTGCGTTTTCTCTGGCGCTCTTCGATAGTTCCGTAGTACGTAAGGATTTTGAATCCCGGACACCATTTCTTGAACTCCATCTCCCAATTAAGCATGACGCTAGTCGGTACGACAACGAGATGCGGACCCCATTTTTGCCGGTTGATGGCCAGCCATGCAAGAAGGGAGATGGTTTGAATGGTCTTGCCGAGTCCCATCTCATCGGCCAATATTCCGTTCGTCTCCCCATCATAGAGGTTCGCAAGCCAGTCCAATCCACCATGTTGGTACTCTCGGAGAGTTCCTCGAAGGAGACTGGGAATTTCCGTTCTCGGAGGGGACGAAGTATCCCGAGATCTACTGACAGAAACTCTCTTGGAAGGAACTTCGTCCCTTACTTCCGTATCCTCAATGTCAGGTTGACTTGCAGTTTCATCTATGTCATCTTCGTGATATGTGCCATTTGGGGCTCCCACATCTGATAGCTTGTCGATATCCATCGGCTGTTCAGACTCGCCTAGCACACTTGTAGACTCCTCGATTTGCTCTGAGTGTAAATGATCACCATGTCCGTTAATACCATTGGTTAAGTGGACTTCTCCGTCCTCTTCCGGCAGAGCAGCCTTGGCAGATTCTTTTATCTTGGTGATCTCGTCCGGCGCAAGAAACCCTAAAACGCCTCCAGGCTCTTCGTCTGATTGTGACTCTTCGCCAGATTCCTCCACCGACTCTTCGTCACTATCCGACCAAGCCTCGCTACCCGATTCAGATGTTGCAGCTTGACCACCATCGTCATCAGAGTCCAACAGTGCCTCATCGACTTCTTCGAGTTCTACGGCAGCATAATCGATGGATTTAGTGTCGTCATTTCCGCTATCCTCGGCATCGTGCTCCTCGTTTACACCGTTGGTAGAGGCATATGGATTTTCAGGAAATCCGTTCGTAGCGGGCGATTTCGAGAGTTCTCTATCAGACACATGATCTTGTATGGGAGCACGATCGGTGACTAGGTCCATTTCAGAAGCTTCATCGTCGTCGAACATGTCAAGATCCCTATCCGGTGTGGGCTGAGGAGTTCTATCTTCAACTTCGCCAATATCGACAAGGTCTGTGCTCTCAGTTTCAGATTGCTCTCCATTGTCATCATTCTCCCCATCCTCTTCGTCCTCCTCGGCTGGAATGTCGGGCAGCTGACCATACTTGGCTAGTAATTGTTCCCTGTCAAGGTTGGCATCCTCATCGTTACCTGCCTCTTCGTCACTGGCGGATCCGGATGATGACATATTCTCGTCTTCTTGATCTTCATCTGTGTCGCCAGTTCCATCATCTGGATCCTCTTCGCTATCGCGGTCTTCGCTGACAAATGATGATGAAGCGTCCAACATGTTCCTCCCAAGGATTTCCTGTGCCTGAGTGAACATATTATCCATAGCCTTGTGACCGAGTTGTAGCTGTTCTTCTTCCCACTTAGCGATCCTCTCTTTGTCAATCTCCACTTTAACAAGAGACCAGGAGTCCTTGACGTCTTTAACCAATTGTTTGTACCTTAACACAGCATGGTCCCTCTCTTCCTGCTCTATTTCCTCTTGAGACTTCCTCTTGAACTTCTCTTTCCATTTCTCCACAGCCTCAACTGCCAGACGCTTCGCCAGCCTCCGATGCCTCAATTTCTCCTCTCTGAGTAATTTGCCAAAATTCATGACGTGTGCAATGACATGGTCATAGTGTCCATATTGGGGAGGAGGTTCTTCGGCTTCGTCAGGCTGGTATACGCTACTTCGCCCTTGGCTAAGCACACCATATTCCGCAGCTTCAAGGATTCGCTGTCGACATTCTGCCTCCTCCTTTGCCTTGCTCGGCGTTATCTTCTGTACGTCTTCACCTTCCAATGGGTCATCATGCTCTAACCATTCTGCAAAGGATGCGTATTGTTTCGGAGGAGGCATGTGTTGAGGGTGACGGTTTGGAATTTGTGGACGGCGGAGTAGGAGTCTCAGGCGAGGTGTAGGCCCGGGTGGAAGCGTGTCCGCCTGAAGCTTGCTGGGTGGGGTGAAATTCTGTTGTACATGCGACTCATTATTATCATCCGGCGTTCGTGGTCGTTCCTTGCGAGGGCGTCCCGGGCCCCGCTTCACGACTGGTGAATGACCATTAGTCAATGTTGGAGACTGGTGGTTGGCATCGGATGATTTTCGAGGTCGCTGAGCCTTTTTTGGAGCCGACGATTTCAGTGACGTGGTTGACGTAGCTTTCCGTAGTCCATTCTGGTTCACCTTCACCTTGGATGCCAGTGCGGGTGTAGAAACCACCCGCGATCCATTCTGCCTCAGACCAGTCCTTGCATTGCCATTAGCCTGTGCTGCCTTTGTTGTTGCAGAGCCTCGTGTTGTTCGCTTGCCAGATACAGGCGGTGCCGGAGGATTGAATCTCGTCGATTTCCTTTTCCCATCAATTATGATCGAGGTGGGCCCTTCAACAGTCACAGGCTTCCAAGGTGGACTGACGCGCGAGGTTGATCGAGGCCTTGGAGCAAGGTCGTCAAGTTTGCGCCGCTTCACCGGGCGGTGGTGGGTAGCACTACTCTCGTCCTCAGTCTTGATTTCCGTCCGATGGTCTTCTTTTGTTTCGGTTGTGCCATTTGGATGTGATTCGGATTCGTTGTTGGGTTCGTTGTGGAGAGGAGTGTTGTCGTCGGCTCCGCTGTTGTCGCGTTCCAGAGGTTCGAGGGGAGCACTCTCACTCATCTCACAACCTTGGAAGTCGAGACCACCTATTCCACCACGAACCGGTCATCAATAGTTTCAAAAGCAGGGTGCCAGGATAGGGTTTGATTCGAAATTGCCTATGATGCGTCCAGATTTTGACTGGCTCATCTGTGGCGGAAGTTAGGTTGGATTATTGTTTCAAGGGTTGACGGTGATGGACATTGCAAAGAAACAGAACGTTGGGCTCTTTTGCCCGTCCGGGACTTCGCCCCAGCCGCTAGGCGAGGGCTCCCTTAACCTGCGCATTTATGACCAGACATCAGCATGCAGGAATGGACTCGTTACTCTGCGCTCGTTTCGCATTCATCATGCTGTTAAGCTAGGAATCGATGCTTTACCTCTGCGTAGCCTACATGAAGAGATGTCAGCATTTTCAGTATAATCGTGCGAGGTTGTAGTCCGCAGAGCGCAGGTGACAGCTAGTCGTGCTACTGCCACAAATGTCATGGCTTCTGGACAGGTTAGACGGCCCGACTAGCGCCATCAGCAATCGCCTTGCATCACCACCTCCGACGTCCCACCACATCTTCAAAGCCATTGAGCCCGTCCAATCCACCCCAAAGTACGCAACCCCTTCACTCGCAGCGCGCAAAGCTTCTAACACTCCTTCGGAATGCTTTCCCGCCGCATTGCAGCGGCTCGTCCGCTCAGTCGGGCCCTCGTTCCCTCCGCACGTACTCGACTCAATCAGATCCGCGCCGTCTCGAACGATGTAGCAGACATTACAGATCCAAATATGGTCCGTTGAGAAGTCTCGTATATTCCAAAGGGCTTCGAATAGCTAATTGAGGGATGCAGAACGGCGGATACCCCAATGTCAATGGCACCAAACGACAACATCGCGACCCCTACGGCGACTGGTGGGACAAGCAAGAACGACGCAACTACGGCGAGCCCGTCCACGAAGACAACGACATTCTCGGCATGTTCACTCCCGAGGATTACACCCATTTCAAGCCAGGTTGGGGAGGTGTTCTGATGGGGACATTCATAGCCACTGTGCTAGGGCTATGCGGTGTCGTATACCTGACTTATCCGGATAAGATTAGCGTTCCGAGGACATTTCCGGATGGATTGGAGAAGGAACTGGGTGGGAAGGGAGCTTTGCTGGTAAGAATCCTGGATGGTCGAGTCGAGAGTTTGGTGGATGGAGAATCGCTAACTTATACAGACAAGGAAACACGGAGATGAGCCGTCGTGGAAGTAGGATAGGAGCATAATGATATTGTACATAAATTCAGGAAGAGAGAAGATCAAACTAAGAATCAAAGATGCCCGATTTCCTTGCGTTAACAAAACAACCTTTGCTTCTCTAATCACCAAATGACCAGATCCACATGGACGGATAGGAAATCGGTCACATAATGCTGTGTTCGAACTTGGTACGTGAACGATCTCGCAAACTATATTTCCCACGACACGTTGAACAATCCCTCTGCTTGATTCTATATTAGCCCATTTGTTGCTTGGATGAACTTTTTTTATCAATCAGAATCCTCTGTTTGTGAGAGGTGACGTCTATATAGGCTTTATGTTGCTGGGAACTTCGGCGCTACATTTGCTTTACAAGACGGCCTATATACTAAAGCTTATAAACCCGACGTTGATAAGGAAACGTATGGGGTTCACTTGAAAGCGGGCTAACGAAGTAGTCTGCGCATAGTGCCTTTGGTTTCCGGCAACCCAATTCACCAGAACCTGGTGTTGCATTCAACCCGAAAACAGTTTTCACCTCGATTGAACGAGCTTAGTATATCTCGCGATTGTAACCCTCGACTCCAGTCAACCCTATACAGCACAACTGAGCAGCCAAACCAGAGCGTGCTCTTCAACGTAAAGAAGTCATGGCATCCTTCCCCTCGCAAGACGCAATCCAAGCTGCGCTACGCAGAAGAAACCGCCAAAAGCCTACGTCCCAGCATCAAAGCCCCGTCGCGCCCATAAGTCAGGCTTGCCCCTCTTGCCCCTCTGCACTCCATGCTACTCCTGTGTAAGTTGGCTTAATTGAAACTGTTGATACCGAACTAATTGTCCACTGGTAGAGCATGTTTCGATACCATGGTCTCCATCATCGTCGGCAAAGATAATCCGAGGCAGTTTTCAGTCCACAAAGGCCTGATCTCACACTACTCCTCCTACTTCTCCAAGGCCTTCAACTCCGAGTTCAAGGAAGGCAAGACAGGATTAGTCGAACTCAAAGACGATGACCCGAAGATCTTCGAGCTCTTCCGAAATTGGCTCTACACCGGTAGACTCTACGATGGAATGACTCTCGATATCAGTGTCATCTCCAGCGTAAAGCTAAACAGCCTCTGGCTAAGTTTCCACTGGGTCGAAGATGAACGCGTATTTCTCGATCCCAATCCTGCACTTTCCCATCAGACCCTCTGCGACCTATACATCTTCGCCGATGCCCGGGGCATCCACGACCTGATGGACACGATCGTCACGCTCCTCCTCCAGAAAATTGCGCGTGAGAAGTATGTTCCCTTGGATTCAATTTCCTACGTTCGAGAGAACACGCCGGAGCATTCGAAAATCTACAACATGCTCATCGAACTGGTGGCGATGTTCGCTAACGCGATGGACATTGGGTGTCAGGCCGACCACTTTACGAAGGATGATTTGGTGGAGATAATTCAGGGGAAGGATTACTGGACGTATGGTGGGGAGAATGCTCAGGATGTATGTGCTTGTCGGTGGCATGGACATCCTTTGAAGTAGTCGGAGCAGCTGTGGATGAGGTCTCTCATTCGATAGTGAGTGGCCTGTTTCCGGTTTGTGCTTGATTTAATGCACTAAAAGTACTATTCCCCATACCAAGAAATCTGGGATATCTCGGGTTTACTCTGTACTTGCTTGAAATTGCTAAGACCACTGAACGAGCTCAACAATATCGGTCCATTGAGTAAAAACATTCACATTCATTCTACATTGTACAAGCTCACGGTTTCATGGACGAATCCTGAGCATATTGATTTGCCGGGGTCAACCAGTGACAGGACTGTTTCAAGGATGTGAAGTTCAAACTGGGTTGAATGTGAGGTCATTCGTGAAAAAAATGGGTGTCATTATTGGGACATACTACAGACTTCCATAGCCGCACAACTCTGGATAGATTCTATTCTGCAAGCTACTTTCCGGATAATCTCAAGGACAGCAACTGGCTTTAATGCATTGTACAGAGGTCAAATCGGCTTTGTAGGCTGGTAGGAAAGAAGGTGGTAAGCGCAGACCTATCCTCTGGAAACGAAGAATGATGACACCCCGTGTGAGTCTTGTTACTTTCTGCTGACTGTGGAATCTTTATATTTCCAGGATGTCCGTATTTGGAAAGAAGTTCTTAGGTACCGTTCGGGTAAGTGAAGCTTGATTGGAGTGAAGTATCGTCTTCTTTATCTTCACTCTCACTTAAATCCACTTCACCTATCTCACCACACCTTGATTGACAGATATAGATTTCGCCTCAACCTATCCTCATCCTAATAACGCCAATTGAACGACATCGCGAGTGACCCAAAAAGTCCATGCAAACGTCACCATGTCGACTCCCAGGCCATCTTACAAGATGCCCGAGCTCAAGCCATGCTCCTTTCCCATGCCAAAACCTCCAATGTAAGTGACGACGTCTCCCACGAGTTTTTCTGAAACTTCCTGGTTAATAAACTCCAGTTCCTGCTATGATTTCGACAACCTCGTCACAGTTATTGTCGGTGAAGGAAAGAAGGAATACTTGCTGCATGGGAACCTCCTCGCCTGGCACTCATCGTACTTTGCCGCTGCATTGAATGGGGGTTTCAAGGAGAGCCAAACACGCACAGTCGAGCTTCCCAATGACGATGCAAGAGTCTTCGAAGCCTTTAGGTGCTGGTTGTATACCGGACAATTTGGAGAGCTTTCCAACCTATCTACAGAACCCAATATGCTCAAGGGCTATCCGTGCCATACCCTGGCCAAGCTTTTCGTATTTGGAGATATGCGCGACATTCCTGGAGTCAAAAATGAAGCGATTGATCGACTTCACGAATACGTCACTACTCATTGGATAGTGCCCACTGGAGTGATTCCCTATATCTATGACAGCACAACTGAGTCCTCGCCACTCCGGAAGTTTGTTATTGATCTGATTGTTGGAACCAAGGATCTTGAGGCTTTCAAGCATATGAATCGAAGATTCCTACCGCCGGACTCGCTTTACGATGTGATCTTAGCCTTGTCGGCCCAAGGCAGACAATGGGGCCTTCTCAATAGGGACAGCTGGGCAAGGATTGATAGGTGCCAATATCACGATCATTCTGACCCTCCTGGTATCAAGTTATTACAGCATCCATCGCCGGCTTCATAGCCTAAGTTATCCACTCGATATCAGAACGTGGCGTGTGCACAAGGGAAGGCCATAATGAGCAGCAACAAAAAATCATTCTCAGGGAATAATGTTGCCGAAGAAGAATTGGCAGGATATCTGGCCCTCATCGGAACTTCACAATGCAGTATAGGAAATATCCAAAATACTAAAATCATGAAATTCATTTTTGTCACAGAATACTTAGATCGGTTCTGGAATCTACTTGTGATCACCGTTTGGGGTAAACAATGTTTAGGTGATTCTAGGTAAGCAGTGATTGCTAATGTGATTGAATATGAACAATTGTTAACACGAATGAAGGTAAACAATGTTGATGTGATTAAGACATTCCATGATTTTGTCTCCCTTTCATCTCTGTACATTCACTTCTTGAGCTGATCGTAATTATACAAAACGCTATAGCGTTCTATTTCGAACGGAAAGCTTTCGTCTAGCAACTACCAACTGTCCTTTCCGAGAAATGACAACCCAAAAGAAGCCATTCAAGATGCCGGCTTTTACGACATGCTCACACCCCATCCCGTTTCCACCAATGTAAGTCCACCATTAAATAACCCTATTCAAAATCAATTAGCTAATTATTTAATAGGTCCTGCCACGACGAGCTCATCTCTATACTAGTCGGCGAAGAAAAGAAGGAGTTCAAAATCCACAAAGGCATTCTCACCTGGAACTCTGCATACTTCGCGGGTCTCTTCAAGGGCCGATTCGAAGAGTCTAGCAGCCCAACATTCGAGTTGCCGCAGGATGAAGTCGATGTGTTCGAAGCGTTCTACTGTTGGTTATACACTCACCGCTTGCAATCCACGCCTAGCGACCCCGAAGAAGAACCAAACTACTTAGATGAACTTCTCATTTGCAAGGTATACGTCTACGGAGACATGAGGGGTATTCCGGGATTAAAGAATGCAGCGATAGACCTTCTCCATGAAGTCAACACCGTGACATGGCGATATCCTAACATGTGCATTCCTTACGTGTACGAGAACACGATGGAGAACGATCCGCTGCGGAAATTCCTTGTCGCCATGAGGTGCAGAACCTCAAACGCTGAGACTTTCCGGAGCAAGACAAAAGACTACACCAAGGAGTTTCTTTTGGATGTTCTTTCGGAGACGTTTGAGTCCAATAACACGAAATGTGTAGGTCGAGAGGCATGGGCGAACATCGATCGATGCCAATTTCATGACCACTCGGGACCAGGGCATAAGTTGCGTGAGGGGCGGCCAACCTAATGGGACATAGAAGACGAACAATCTGGATCCATGGCTTGAACCTTGAGGCGAAGCCGAATGTTGGGTAAGCAATACAACGCCTTCAGCGTTGGTAGGAGAAACTTAGATAAATTCATCTTTCTCATAGTTACACCTGACAATTAAGATAACCATATAGACTATTTGAAAACAGAGTCTCAAAATACCTAGGTATACATCGCGTTGATATTTTCATTCTTGCCCCCTTTTACGGTCAGAGAACTTCCCTAATCCGTAGTGTTCTCCTCAGGGGTTCTTACTAGCTCCTTCGCAAATCAGCATAAGTGCCTTTGAATTTCGCATCAATTAGCGGATCGATACTATAATAGACAATCAATTCTTTATGACCAAGCCGACTCTGGATACCCCTGCTAACATGGAAAGTGCCTGTTTCCAGACCAGAGGCAAGCCTTTTACCCAGCTACTATTATTCCATACCTTTAAAATAGAATTAGTCTTATTTTAATTTTACTACTCTAGCCTTATTCAGATTTCCTTTATAAGGCTTCTTTATCTTCTGCGCCGCTTACACAAAGCATATTAACCTCGTAAGAGCATCTCAATTTACCCTGTGGAATAACCTGATTGATGCTTAATTCACGCCGGCTTAGGCTAAAACGATAGGCTTAGGGCTGCAGGCTCCCTGAAAACCTAGTCAGTCCCTCCATTCTAGAGTCATGATTTAGAGAAGTTGCGTTCTTGTAAAAAGCCCAATCCTACATATTTTTCTGGTTGTGTTACTGCCTTGTCACCCACTCCATATTACTCTATACTTAGCTCTTCCCACCTGTGATCAATGACCGGAATCTTGGGCTTTAGAATGTTCAAAACATCATATCAGGAAGCTACGAAGATATTATGCTCACCCACGTAAGCTTTGCGTGTCATCGCTCCTGCACCTTGGTTCACTTACCTAATTTCCGCACAGGTCCTTGAGAGAAAATATAAGCAGCGGATTTGAGATGTCTTACTTGGGATCACTTTAATATAATCTTTTTTATGCCTATTCAGGCTTCCCTCAGCTCTGCTAACGGCTTTCCCCTCCCTTTACTTATCTTACTGAAGCCTCTTTCTCTATTTCTATTATACTATATATCTCTAAAGAGCTTATAGTCTTATAAAAATTAGAATTTTAAAAAGCTAAATATAATAAACTAGACTATCTACTTTAAGCTTTCTTTTATTACTCTAGTGCTGCTGGGAGCAGTTTAGAGGATGTCGGCGAGGATGATTAGACCCTGTATACTAGATGTAGCGCTATATGGGGCGTGGAGCATAGCTGGATTTGGTGCGATATAACATGGAAAAGCTGTATTGTGGAGAACTGTGGGCTATATGCAACGAGCAGATCGTTAAGTGAAGAGCTGAAGGGTTGGATGTTAACCTTTTTTAGAAATAATACCGCCCAAACAGCTCAACCAGTCTGGACTCTCTTCGTGGTAATGAGCTTAAGATAGGCTTTTGACATAGTAGGATGGTATGTGTTCAACAAAATGTACTTGTACATATCTATAGCATTTATATACTCCATCTCAACTTCCAGCAACAAGACTTTCCTCCCCACCCACTTCTTCCTCCTCCCTTTCAGCCTCCTTCACTTCCTTCGGTTCCTTCCACCCCGTACCCGCTTGTACCAACACAACGATAACCGCCAGGCCCATACCAGCCAGGAACAAAGCTTTTATCCCAGCCTCGTACGCGCTTACGGCAATCTCTTTCTCCTTTCCTTCCAAACCCCTCACTAAGGCCGGACTTCCTAGTAGTCTCCTGATCAAGTCTTCGCGGTGCTTGAGTCCTGCGTTTGCAAAGCCTTTCTGTAGATTTTTGTGGAGAACTCGTGTGATGAATCCACCTCCAATCGCACTTCCGAAGCTCCCAGCAAACCCTCGGAATGTTGCGACCAAGGAGAGCACGATTGGGTGTACGGATGGTATGGTTAGGTGGAGAGCATGGACCAGGGTATAGTTCAATGCCGCGCCGGTACATAACCCGTTGATGAAAACAACCACCACGTAAGCAGCAGCTGGTGTGGTGGTATTGCTCGTGAGCGCCAGTATGAGCATGGTCACAGGAAACAAGCCCATTGTAACTAAGCTAGGGACGTAAAAGCTCCCTGCGCGTCGTATATGGAAGAAACCTGCTAGCAGACCACCGGTCGCGAAACCAGCATTTGTTGGAATGAGAATGGAGCCTGCAACTGCGGGTGGCCAATTTCGAATAGCTAGAGCATAGGTCGGCGTGTAGAATAGAACGCTCCATCGGGCCATCATGAAGCCGACAGTGGCTAAGCATGTGAGTAGTGTTCCGCGCGATTTGAGCACCGAAACGGGGATAATTGGATCGGTTGCTAATCGAGTTTCGTTGAGGATGAAAAGTGGCAGTAACATAACAGAGAGGACGATCGGGGTCGCTATAACACGTGGACCAGATAAACCGAGTAGGAAGAGAACGATTGTCATGGTGAGGGAGACGGCTCCAAAATAATCAATACGGGCGAGCTTTTGTCGTAACGGTAGGCCTTGAAATTCGCCTGTGCTCGTGATGTAGTTTGCAGGAATAGCGAAGAGGAGTCCACAGCCTGCTATCAGGCTCAGAGGAGCTTGGACGCCAAAAAGAATTTTCTATGTTGATGATCAGCATGGTGTGAGGCAATGAAGATGATTGCATCTTGGCTTACCCAACCAAACTTCGGTTCTACAGCGCCGGCGATGACAGCTCCTAAAGAAACACCAACAGTCATACCGGAATTGATCATGCCGATGTAGAGACCTCGATGTTTAGCGCCAGACATTTCAATAGCTATGATAGTGGCAACAATCAGTATGCCTGCTGCACCAGCACCGGTCACGGCACGGCCAACCATGAACAGCTCGAATGATGAGCTAGATGAAGTGATGACGGATCCAATACAGACCAAAAAGGTTGAGAAGATAATGCAAAGACGCGGCGAAAATAGTTGGGAGAGTCGACCCATCAATGGAGCGACTGACGACATGGCTATTAGATAGGAAGATGTCAGCCAGCTTGCCTTCTCAAAAGCGTCAAGGTCGGCTGCGATTGCGGATTGCGTTGTAGTGAGTATTGAGATATTGGTAGCTATCATGAATAGTCAGCTTGGTTCGAATTTCATTGATAAAAACCGAGTAACATATAACTGTACTGGGTTCCCACGTTCAACAATCGACCTTACCTTGAAGGAAGATGAGCATGCCGATTGATAGAACTACCAACGTCCCCCTCAATGCGGATATCTTAACTGGCTTTCCATCCTTTCGATTCCTTTCCGGGTCTTGAAGAGTGCTTGAGCTAGATGGAGAGGTATTTGGTGACAGTAACGGAGCCCGCTCCGCAGGGGAAGTGTTTGATTCAGTCATATTGGAGCTCAATACAATTGCATATGACAACAAGGCACATCAGCGTTGAGCAATGAGAAGATTCTTAAGCTGAAATATATGGACATAGATGAGTGTCTGATGCCTTAATTCGAAGATCTATTGTCTTTTAGTGAGCTTAGAAATCAGCACAACAACCCGGCCTCGGACAAAACACTGGTCCGAATCCTATAACGGCCCTTGATGATATCGACCAGTGTTCAAATCGCGAGTAAGATTTATAGGAACAGTTCAAGGTGCCTTAGTCAGTCTGTCATGAACTGATCCGTAATTGACGATTTGTTACCTGTTGCGGTGGCCGATGGTGAATGTCAGGTCGATGTGTTTATTCGGAGCAGTGGATGACGCAGCCAAGGATGTCTCAGGTGGCTGTGCTGTCTCCCCCAGTAAGCTCTGCCCTAATAATGTTTGCCGAATGAATTCATCAAAGGTGGCATCTTCGCCGTTCCACGACGAACCTACTTTCCCATCTACATCGACTGTGTCGCGTCAATGTTTGCTTCTTTATAAGCTTCGTGTCGAAATGACATTCACCTTTTCGACCGTTGACATAGTCGAACGGAAGTCCTTATGAAGCTCCAATTTCAGCGGCTCGTGCCGCTTCTTTTCGGTATCTAAGCCTAAATACCCTGGGTATAAGAATTGTAGGACTGATTGTCTTCTGTAGTTTTCTTTTGCATATTTGTCGCCGTCGCATCTGCGCAATTCCGCGCCCACGACCGAGCGGACTCCAAGCAAAAACCTGTAGGACATCGCCCGATCTTGGAAGATAACTGGGGAGGTGTACCGGGCAATGATGGCGGCCAAAGTACGTATACTATTCTATACACTGTCATCACATACACTGACTTTGCCTCCAGGCGCATCGGCCGTCGAAGAAGCTACCTCGATCCTCCGCAAACTCCGTCCTTCCGCGTCTCGTCTCTCACGCTTCAGTAAACCTACGGGCATCGTTGGAACAACCGCATACTATGCCAAAGAGCTCTTCTTTTTACTCTTCATGAATGGACCCCCTCAGCCCGACCTCGTAACTTCGAATCCGCAGACAAAGAAGCTGAGCCCGCCCTTATCACAAGCCGTCAGGCTGCTGGAAGATGCAGCGGCGGAAAAGAACTCGGATGCAATATTCATGCTAGCGGAGATGAACTTCTTTGGAAACTTCACACATCCGAGAAATTATTCGGAAGCTTTTAAGAGGTATCATGAGTTGGCGTTATTGAATGGGAATGCTTCAGCGCAGCATATGGTGGGTTTCATGTATGCGACTGGAATTGGCGGGGCTGTGAAGCAGGACCAAGCCAAGGCTATGTTGTATCATACTTTGGCAGCCGAAGGAGGAGATATTAGATCGGAGATGACAATCGCATACCGACATCACACAGGAATTGCCGCACCAAGGAATTGCGAGGAGGCTGTTTACTGGTACAAGAGCGTTGCGGATAAAGCTATCAAGCACATGAGATCAGGACCACCTGGCGGATACTCTATGATCAAGGAATCTTACAGGATTGCGGACGATGAAGGAGGGGTATATGGAGAAGGCGCCAGCGTTAGCAGTGCAGGACCGAACGCCAAACAAGGGGGCCCGAATTCGGATGTCTACGCCGCATTGGACGATGTTGTGGAATATCTGGATGTGAAAGCTAGAGAAGGCGACCCAAGAGCCACTTTCAATCTTGCGAAACTTCACTATGATGGCTCTCGAGCCTCGAAGAGAGATCTCGTATCTGCAAAACGACGTTTCTTAGAACTTGCCCGTATGTACTGGACCAAAGAAGGCAAAACCAAACCAAACGTCTCCCACCAGACCGAAAAGCTCGCCTCAAAAGCCGCCGGCTATCTCGGACGAATGTTCCTTCGCGGTGAAGGCTTGGAACAAAGCTTCCCGATTGCTTTGACCTGGTTCAAACGAGGTATCGCAAACGGTGACGCTTTATGCCAATACTCCATGGGTCTGATGTATCTCAATGGCTTCGGCGTCCCCAAAGACCCCGTCAAAGCCGCTGATCTTTTCGGCGCAGCTGCAGACCAAGATCTTGCCGCCGCCCAAGTCCGCCTAGGTGCTTTGTTTCTCGATCAAGGCGACGTGCCGATCGCAATGCGATACTTCGACATTGCAGCGAGGAACGGACATCTTGAGGCATACTACTACCTTGCCGAGCTTTGCCACCAGGGCGTTGGCAGGGACAAGTCCTGCGGCATGGCAGCTGCTTATTATAAAATTGTCGCCGAGAAAGCCGAGATCATTCTTTCCTCCTTCGAAGAAGCCAACGAAGCCTATGAAGCGGGCGATCTAGAGACCGCGCTTATAGACTACATGATGGCCGCCGAGCAAGGATTCGAAACAGGTCAAGCCAACGTCGCATACCTCCTCGACCAAGTAAAACCACGCTTCACACTCAGCTCGTTGATCCCCTTCATAAAGAAGAAAGCAACATTAGTAGGCGATGCCGCACTCGCCCTAATATACTGGACGCGTTCTGCCGAGCAAAAGAACATCGACTCAATGGTGAAAATGGGCGACTACTACCTCTCAGGCTATGGTACACGCCCCGATCACGAGCGCGCAGCATCCTGTTACCAAGCCGCAGCCGAAACACTCCAATCCGCACAAGCCATGTGGAACTTAGGGTGGATGCACGAAAACGGCATCGGCATCGAGCAAGACTTCCACCTGGCTAAACGCTTCTACGACCAAGCTCTCGAAACCAACAAAAAAGAAGCCTACCTCCCCGTCATCCTCTCCCTCTATAAACTCCGTCTGCGCAGCTGGTGGAATACGGTCACCAACGGCCGCGTCAACTCCATCCAGGACGAACCGAACCCCAAAAAGGACTGGTCCTTCTCGGAATGGATTACGGCGTTCCTGGAAGCGGATGCGGCGGCTTGGCAGGATATGGAGCCGGATGATTATGATCCGTCGTCGAATACCATGCCTGGAGGCGACGACGATTACTACGAGGATATCGATTCGGAGATTCTGGAGAGCTTGATTATTTTGGCGCTAACGGGCGTCTTGGCTTTTTTGGTTTATTATCGGAATCAGAGGCAGAGGAGGGCGGAGGAGCAGAGGAGGAGGGAGTTGCAGGGTCAACAGGGCGGCGCGCAGCAGGATCAGCAGCAGCAGGCACAAGGACAGCCAGGGGATCGAGGTGTTTTCCCTCAGCCTGGTGATCCTGAGTTCTTGAATTGGGCGGCTGGGGGTGTGGGACATTGATCAATCATGCCTTTTCAGTTGCATACAGTGGCGTTTTATAACTTTTAGGATGAGTGGTTGGCGAAAGCGGATGGCATTATGCCGATGCGGGTTTTGGTATTTAGCGATTTGTACAGTGCGTATACTGTACAGTATAGAGATGGCCCTATTTCTACATTTTGTAACATCAAGTTGCGCCGGATGTGATGTGTAGTAGGTATTGACACTAGAACGATACTTAGGTATATTTAATCTGCGGTGGTAAGTAAAAGTCCCTTTCGGTGTACTGGTTCTTAGTATGAAGCGACCTTGGGATAAGGGATTGAAATGCTAAGATTAATAGGTACAGGGATCTAAATTGAAGGTGAGTACCAAGAGCTTGACTAACCTTCGTGACTGTAGCACAGCACAATCTGGCCTTAGAATAACGGACTTAAGTGCCAATAATAGAGAATCCTGAATGTGATATTTTCTCTTCGTACTAGGAACTTAACTAATTTCTGCAGCTGTAACACAGCACGATGCAACCTCTGGATCAGGATCTGAAATGCTGAGATTGAAGGGTACCGAGCATAGTTGAAAGACTCTGTACTGGGAACTTAATGAACTTTCATGCCCATAATATAATATAATCTGGGCTTGGTACAAGGTCCTAAATGCTGAGAGTGAAGAATATAGAGTCTATTTCCTTGCTCTACATCCGGAGGTCAGGTTTCTTTTGTTAAATGACGCTTAACATAAACCCATCATAAAATTACCTAGGAAGAGACTATGGTGCTAACATAAAAATAAAGACCTCGGGAGTAATAAAGCACATTATACTGTGCCGTGATATTTATGCAATCATTCATTTCTCCTACACTGCCCATGTAATGTGCGGTCAACTTCGGAGCGCCTGGACATGGAGATGTACTCCATCTAGTCTCAATGTATATTTGAAATCCTTCAAGCATTGAACTAAGTATTAGATGTATGTTTTCTTACCTAATCGGGAGGCGCCTAAGAATAGAATAGTGCACGGGCCAAGCTCACGATGACTTCTCGCCTGGATGTCTTCAATCGCAACATTGTAGATTTCTTGAGTCCAACTTGGGAGATTTTTAATATGGCCCGGTGTATTATCTAGGTTGAATCGCATACTGGTATATGCAATAGTTCCACCAGCGGATTTCGATCAGTCTCGCTTTACTACTACACCGCGCAGAAACACTTCCTATAATCTTCATATATGTATTAGATCTTTCAGGTGCAAGAGGATCGCGAACATCTGATTCTCTCCTTGGAGATATCCCGACTATGTTAAGCTTATTTTAAAGTTATGCGCCATAGCCGTCCTCTCACCGCCGCACTTCGAAGCGTACATACACCACCCAACCCCACCTTGCCTACATCCTCACCTCAACACCATTGTTATGTAGCCACCACTCCATCAGTCCATCATCTTTCAAGCTATATTTCATCCAAATTGCATCATTTCCATCTTCAGGATGCCTGGTTTGCTTCTTCTATCCTTGTGCCTCCCAATCGATCACTTCTGGAGGGAGGTCACCTCACCTCTGTGAGGAAGCGAAGCCTTCGTATGCCCAACGAGCTCCTCGATAGATACACAAATGCGCATTAATCTTAGCTATGGAAAGCATCCTTCAGATATTTGACGTCCCTACGCGGGGCTGATCTTATCGTGGGCGCTGGTTGCCGGAAAGAGCAAGAGCGCTCCACCAATCATGAACGTGTAGCACGATTGTGTTGGCCTTGGTGGAAAGCCCTTTTGAGAAGGAAGGAAAGTAGTAGGGAGAGCTTCATCTCGCACCTTTCCCTCACCCATTAATCATCCTTCATCACTTTTCCTTCCTCGCCGATAACAGTGATACCTTCTTAACGCTGTCAGAATGTAGGTTCGACTTAGCAACCTTATTTTGCATACTCTTAGGCACTCAGATAGGAAATTGACCCACAAGATATACTAAATGTTTAAATCTTTATATGACTAAATGAAAGTTCCTTTTGAAAGACGCCCTCAACGAGGCGCTCGTTCAGGCCAAATATTCTAGCATCTTCCAATCTAGTTGATACTGGTATATATAGGTAACTCGGTCCTAGGGAAAGGGTTCAACTGAAGCTACGTGCTTGGAATTGAGCTAGTAGGCACACGACAGTTTATAGACTCTGGAAAAAGGCATCTACGTGTGCCCCTACATATGCCGTTGCCGGCAGACCGCGGATATGGTTTGAGCTCGGGGAAGCGCCCTTAAAGATGTGGACGGCGCGGAGCCTTTCAAGAGTTAGGTATATAATATAAGCTTAGTATTAGATGGGTAAGAAAAGAGTATTAATTTTATAATATTATTAAGATTTATAGCTAAAGAGAGGTATATAAAAAGGGTTGACATTAGATTGGTTCGATGATGCGAACTGGCTTCGAAGGGGGT
This sequence comes from Hysterium pulicare CBS 123377, assembly GCA_000467715.1. Lineage (NCBI taxonomy): Eukaryota > Fungi > Ascomycota > Dothideomycetes > Hysteriales > Hysteriaceae > Hysterium > Hysterium pulicare. The sequence goes on along the minus strand of AJFK01000259.1, from coordinate 31,877 downwards.
CCCACATGTGGATCGTGATGTGCAGGAAGGGGGCTTCGTCGAAAGCATGGTTTCGAGAATGTGGTTCTTGAGCCAATGAATTTATAACTAACAGGAATATCTGGCCTAGAGTATAAAGGAAAAGGTCATTTTCAGGTCCCTGACTCATTAACTATTCTATGTTATGAACGAGCAATCATGTCTCAAATTGGTATCTACTCAGTGATGCTCATGGTTTGAACTTCTTCTTCTCCAGCGCTTCTAATCCACCCTCCTCATACACCGTCAACTCCGGCGCACCTTCACAAGGCGGTGCACTGTATTTCGTAGAAATAAAGACCTTCTGCATCCCGTCCGCCTTAGCCTCGAACTTGTAGTAGACTTTGTCAATTTCCTCTACTCGGACACGATGCGTCACCATCTTGAGCGGGTCAATCTTGCCCTCCTGAATCAATTTGAGAAGTTCCTCCCAGTAGAGGTGAACAGGCGCTTGTCCGTTACCGATCAACCGAATCCCGCGTTCCATGAGGGACCCGATGTTGAAGTGATTTGTGAAGCCGACGTATACACCGGTAACACTAATTACGTAAGCGATATTATAAGTGAATACAACTCATGGGGATTTTCGCTTACCCAACTCTTCCGAAGTTGCGGACTGAAGTGATCATTTCGTTGATGATCTCTGAGGTGTCGGTTTCCAGTCCCAGCATTAATTCGAAGTAATGAGCCCAACCTTTCGCGTACTGCAAATTTTTAGTAAACTGAAATAATAAGTTTGCTGAAGAGTCTTCATACTTCGCCTGCCACACACTCTATTCCGACCTTTTGGGGAATTAGCTTATGATTAAGGTAGAGGGTCATGATAACTTACATCCGGCCCCCTCCCATCGCACATCTCCTTTAGTTTGCTGGTGACACTGTCCTTGCCAAGTTTTGTGTAGTCGATAGTCTCCACGTTCGGGATCTTCTCCTTAACGAAGTCCAGTCTCCAATTCGAATCAATGATAATGACTCTCCTGGCACCATGATAGAACGCGAAGTCGGCGCACATCTGCCCAATGGGGCCGGCACCCCAGATCGCAACGATATCATCCTTATACACTTTTGTATCGACCACGGCATTCCAACTTGTGGCAAGGACATCAGAGAGGTAGAGAGCCTTCTCATCCGGAACGTCGTCGGGAATGTGCAGAAGATTGACATCACCGTATGGCACGCGCACATATTCTGACTGTCCACCGGCAAATCCGCCAGTCAAGTGGCTGTAACCGAACATGCCTGCGGTGCGTCCGCCGTACATTGCGTTCTCAATGGTATTGGAGTTCGTCTTCTCGCATTGCGAGGAGAGTTTATTTTTGCAGTAATAGCAGTCGCCACAGGCAATTTGGAAACTGGCGACCACGCGATCGCCTTTCTTCAATCCTTTGACGCCAGGGCCCATTTCATCGACGATACCGCAGAATTCGTGGCCTAATATGTCGCCTTTCTGGAGCTCGACGACGGTACCGTGGAGGAGATGTAGATCGGAGCCGCAGACGGTGGAGCCGGTGACCTAGTTACATTATCAGTATATGCCTCAGTCTCTGATGAATTTGACAGTGTACCTTCAATATGACGTCCCGATCCTCCATGATCTTGGGCTTTGGCACTTCGACCATTTCGACCTTATTCTTGCCCATCCACGCCAGAGCTTTCATCTTCTCGTTTGGATCGCCAGCGCCTTTAGTCATGGCAGGGTTGGTAACATCTTGAATGGTAGTGGCGTTATCGCCGTGGCCCATAGCTTGCTCAGCCTTGAAGGCGGCTTGTGACAATGCCATTTTGGATTAAGTCTTCTCAAGTAAGGTTCACGATTGGATAGACTGAATTATCAGAAGAATAAGTAGAGAGAAGTGAGGTGAAGTGAGAATAAGGACGGGCGAATTGCTAGCTTTGTACTAGACGGCAAAGTTATTTCACACAAAGAATGACATATGCCGTATGAATCTCCAATTAGCTGCCGAATTCTCCGCATCATTTCTGCGTAACCCTGTTAAACTGTCACAAGAGAAAATATCTCTACGTCATGACAATGATGTACAGGGCGCGCCTCAGGGAATATGCACCTTGATCGTGAGAACGTGAGTCTTCATTTTGCTAGGATCTCCCCATCGAAATGTTCAACAATGCCATCTGCCGCGATCGTGATTCTAAGAATTAGAAGAATCTGCCACTACGCCGGTGCAAATGCCCTCTGCAGTCTCATCGGAGTAGGGCTGTTGTTGATGTGGAAGTACCCCGCGGACCTTCCACATCAATTTCGTAACATTGACGCAATAGCTATCTCGGGTCGATCTATAACCACGTGATTTGATTACTAACACTCCTTTATTACATTACTCCACACAGAGCGAAACAAATTGTATAGAGGATACGCTGGCAAATAGTTGTTCGGATTTCAGCTATCTTCACTGATCCTAAACAGTTGACTATTGAGATAAACCACGCCGATGGTTATACAGAGGCTTCAATCATCCGTAATGCTTTTCCGCACATTTGGTCCATAGTGCCCCAATGCATCCCATGTGTCTCACGCGGAACTCTAGCACCCATCGAATGCTCGCCCCTACTCTTCCTTCTCGATGACGGCTGGTGCCTTGATTGTACGACCCTTAAGGAATTGGAGACCTTCGCCACCCTATTGAGGAGTCAGATGTGGTTCGAATAATGGACCACATGGAAGTAAACTTACATAGCTGATAAGGGGTGAGACCTCAACACCAGTCTGTTCACCTTCGCTTACAACTATACCACCGGCAGCCTCTACCCACTTCGTACCTTGGGTCAAGATGTCCTTCTTGCTAGTATCTGGGTCATCCTCTCCAGTACCTTTGGCGTTCTTCAATGGTGAGAACTCATCCTCTCGCTTAACCTCCATACAAGCAAACTTATCCATTGGTAGGAATGGGAAGCAATCGAAGACGAACTGCTCCAGCTTGATTCCGTTGGGCTTCTCTGGCTTGATAGTCTCGCCCTTCTCGGTATCCATATACGGGATCTTCTTGCGCGCTACGTGATGGGGAAGCTTCCTCGCCCACTCAGGGATGCTCTCCAAGAACCTGTATGAGTAGTAGTGGTTGACAATATTGGCTGCCCTGAATTTGAGTAGTTGTGAGTTCTTTGGATCCTTCGCCTCAGCATCTGCTGCATCAATCTCAGAGTATTCCACAACATCTGGCTTTCCGTTCTTCTGGAGAATGAGGCCCACAGATTCCTTAGCATTCCGCTTTCGGACGACTTTGGTTGCGATGTCTACGTCTTTTGATGCGGCGAAACCAATGAAGGCTGGGTCGGCGACTTTAACGAGACAATTATCGACGCAATAAGCATGGATGTGTGCGATTCCGCGTTTGGACATGTCGGCTACGACGCCAGAGGAAATGAGGGCTTGGTAAAGACCGCCATTACCGTCAGGAGCGACTGCGATCTATCTCAAAGTCAGTTAAGCAGATGCTTCATTCCATAGCAATAGTTATTTCACGTACCTTCGACTTGCTCTCTAACAGAATCTTGCCTTCGTTGGAGATACAAGGAAGCACACCCTGCTCAAATATGACCACATTTTCCTTCTTGAGACCAAAGTAATTATTCTCCTCGAAGAACTTCTCCGTAGGTCCTCGCGTAGGTCCACTGGTCATGACATACCATGGTACAGTGGCCTCCTTATTGTGTTTCTTCTGAGCCAGAAGCTCAACCTTGCCAATCCTCTCCGCCTGAAGCTGGAACAATGATTTCTTGCTAGGAAGACCAATGTCAAAGCATCCTTTAGGAGCCGAACTTCCCAATCGTGTACCTTGTCCTCCAGCCATCAAGACCACTGCTACCTTGTTTTCGGCGATGAGATCCAAGCCAGACTCATACCACTTGGTGAGATCCTCCTCCTTCGAGTCAAGTATCGACGAAGTAGCATTTTCTGGCAGGGGCTCGAGTTTTGGTTCCGAGTCTTTAGCTTCGGCTTCGGGAGGATGGAGGGCTTTGTCGGTAATCTCGTTGATGTATTTGGGGTCGAAGTTCTGCAGTTGTTTGAATAGGGCCGATTTCTCTGGAGTACTCAGATCATCGTAGAAGGAGAAGACATGGCCTTGACCCTCCTTATCGTACTTCTCTCTAAGTTCCTTAAGCTCTTCAGAGGGCGGTTCGGTGGCAGGTGGTTCTGATGCAGCTGGGGTGGTAATGTGGAGTTTTTCGAGGAGGTTGTTGACCGTCTCTTTGACAGCTGCCATGATGTAAGCGGGGTAGTGGGAGTTGAAGAGGGGGCTGGAATTGAAGATCAAGAGATTGTTGAGAAGAGTTCTGACGGAAGGCAAGAATTGAACAAGGTTCCTTTGAGGCCTTAAAGTATTCAAATATTAAAGTGAAACTGGAGCTGAGAAGCTTCAGCTAAAGTGAACCCTAGGTAGCCCTAGCCACACGCTGCCCCACGCCATTGTCCCTTACGCACAGACATATTCTGGTGGGCCTCACGAAAACTGTGTACCTAAGCTTAAACACGACATTACTAAAAATAGGTACCTAGGTAATTGCATCGTAAATCGTTTCATTAAACTGTTAAAAACACTCAAAATATTTCTACATCAAGCAACAATCAAGTCAAGACTTAGCTACGAGCTCAAAAGTATGCAAACCAAGGATGAGATATGCACTAAGCAGAATGACCATTTACTTCACCAACTTTGACTTGTGTCTCCTCGATTGACTTCAAAGATTTCGATGGAGCTGGATTCAGAATATGCGTTGCATCAATCAAACGTGCTGCAGGATTGAGCTCCAGTCCAAACCCAGGCTTGTCGAGCTCAGACACTTCCAAATATCCCTTTGTTGGAATGGGCTCGTTGAGAAACAAGTCCCCGAATACCGGTAACACTGATTTACCATCCGCAGAATTTGCAAGATACTCTTGAAATGGTGAGTTCGCTTGAGAGATCACAAAATGATACGAGTACGGTCCGGAGGCATGAGGAACGACCGGGATGTCGTAAGCTGCTGCCATCGAAGCTATCTTCAGCAGCTCCGTCATTCCTCCAACCCACATGACATCCGGTTGTAAGATATCCAGATTTCGTCCCTCAATCAACTTCCGGAAACCGTATCTAGAGTACTCATGCTCGCCGGTGGTGAATTTCATCCTTGGGTGGGCACGCTTGATTTGCTCAAAGCCATCTGTATCATCAGGAGACAAACACTCTTCCCACCAGTTTAGATTTAGGTCCTCGGTAGCCTTAACAACTTCAATGGTATATGGCACATTCAAGCTCATATAGCAATCGACCATAAGGGGGAAGTCGGGTCCAACACTTTCCCGATGTTTGCGGAGGAACTCGACGTTCTTCTTCAACCCCTCCACACCTTCTCCAGGGCCATATGGTAGAGGCACTTTCGCACCGAAGAAGCCCATAGCTTTTGCTGCAGTTGGTTCTGGGCCCGTGCAGTAGAAGTTGAGGCGTTCCCGTGTTGCGCCTCCAATCATCTTGTAAACAGGTTCGTTTCTAATCTTGCCTAACAGATCCCAGATTGCTAAATCGATGACGGATATGACAGCAACAGGAAGACCTTTGCGCCCATAGAACATGGAGCCGCGGTACATCTGCTCGAAAAGGTGGTTCGTATCTCTTGGGTCTACGGAAAAAGCAAATATTAGAAACTGATTGGACGAAATATGATTTTACGAAACCGAGGATAACGTGAACAACTGGATCAAAGCTCACCCTTCCCAATGAGAAAGCGATTAAAATGTTCAGCCACCAACCAACACGCAGGTGGTCCACCAAACCCGGTAGCGAATCCCTTTGTTCCATCCGTTGCCTCGATCTCTACGCAAAACGACCCTAAGACGTTGATGCCCCAGCTTGTCCGCGATTTCCCATATTGCTCATATTGGGACATTGGAGTCGAAATTTTGGAGTCTATCAGCCAGTGACCACCTTGGACATTGTGATAATCTCCTCCGGACCCAGGGCCTTGCGTGATGAATGTCCGGACATCTTTGATGGTAGGGAAACTGCGCGGTGCGGGAGAAGTAGTGCTTGAAGGCATATTTCACAGGAGGGACTCGAAGTGAAAGCAAAGAAAAAAACTAACGGAGGGGTCTAGTGATATTTGCTTTTACAGTTCCTTGATAGACGGGGAAATGCCGTGTTTTTAAATCCTACTCGGATAACGTATGCGGCGAAGCTATTGGCAGCACCAGTCTGCCAACACTTCTCGGCCATAATATGCCGGCAAGATAGGCATTTTGGGCGTTAGACTTGTGTCGTTCGTCCTCAGAATCAGTGTTGAAGGAGTCGAGATCCGACACGCTTCCGCGCTACAACACAAGTGGCCCTCGGCTTCCCCCACAATTTCGTGCCCTCGGGTCAGAGCAAACCGAAGAAGTTCCTCCGCATACACCTCCCCAAGCATCAGTCTGATCTGGCTCCACTATGGACCTGAATGCTGCTAATGGCGACAATAAGTCCTACGTCAGCCCTGATTCGAATTCGAAGCATTTCCAACAGTCTCCGCTCGACGATGATAACGACAATTGGAGCGCCGGCGAAGGCTCCACTCCCGGCGCGGACGGAGGTCAGCTATCGTCGCCGACGAAGCGCAAACGTCCTATAAGTGTATCGTGTGAGAAAGTATGCTTGATCGAATTGAGGCTGTTGGTTTCAGTTGCTGATCGCAGAAAAGTGCAAAGAGCGTAAGGTGAAATGCGATCGTGGACAGCCAAGTTGTGGATGGTGTATCAAGAACAGCCATGTGAGACTCCCAGGATGTGACTGTGAAAATTGAAACCTAATATTTGAACAGGTCTGTATCTATCGGGAGAGAAAAAAGCCTGGATTGAGAGCTGGATACGGCCGCGAGCTTGAAGCCCGGCTTGGTGAGTGGCATTTGCGCATTATCTGAGTGAAGCTGACGTGTAATACTTGTAGACAAGCTTGAGTCGTTGATTCAACAACAGCAGTCGCAAATAAGCCAACTTTCCGGCCATCAAATCGCTCCTTCCCATGCGTCACCCCACGACGTGCCTGTGTTCAAGACCCCGCCTATAATTCAAACGCCTCATATCCCACGACCCGAGACCGCCTTATTCATACAGAAGCCTTCGACATTCTCCCAGCAATCCATACAAACAGATTTTGTTGGCGGTCTATCCGGAAGACAGGGTTCTATCGCTACCACTGGAGGTTACCAGCCTTCGATTCCTTCCGATCAGCACATACACCCTTCGTTACGAGACCTGGGAACACCGAGGGACATATACAATCCTGTGCCACCTTCACCATTTGAGACTGATCGTTTTGCGCAACCAAACATCCCTCAATCGCTTGGACAGCAGCAAATCAATCATCAGGACAACGACTTCCCTCCTTATGACCTACTGTATTGTCTCGCGGATCTGTTCTTCAAGCACATTTACCCTTGGTGTCCCATACTACACCGCACCTCTACCCTGAATTCTTTGTTCGGGGACGCCAGCCTCGACGAGGCTGACCGTATCCTTCTCCATGCTATTGTTGCGACTACATTGAGATTCTCGGCCGATCAGCGTCTAACGCCTGAAAAACGGGAGCGGTACCATCAGACCTCAAAGGAAAAGGTCTTGCTGTATGGAATGGAGAATAGCTCTGTGAAATCTCTTCAAGCTCTTGTAATCCTCGCATTAGATCTGGTCGGATGCTCGAATGGTCCGCCGGGATGGAACCTACTTGCGCTCATTACTCGATCTGTGGTACAGCTTGGTCTTGCCACAGAATCGTACTCACCTATGGTGTCTCCGCAGTATGCATCCATTTATACTTTACGAGCCATGGTGTTGCCAGAGCCGAAAGACTGGATTGAAGAAGAAAGTCGAAGACGCCTGTTCTGGTGTATCTATATCCTCGACCGGTATGCGACTGTTGCTACCGCGTTCGAATTCGCCCTGGATGAAAAGGAAATAGATCGCAGATTACCCTGTCGGGATGATGTCTTCAGTCGTAACACGCCAGCAGAGACAAGGTGGTTCCAGACGCCTTCCAGAACGGACTATTCTATGAACAAGCCCGAAAATCTAGGCCCGTTCTCATTCTATGTCGAAATCATCGGGATTCTGTCGCGCATTCATACTTTCCTGAAGAAACAGGTAGATATCACTTCTCTTTCCGACGTGGAGAAATGGCAGAGCGAATACCGTGAGCTTGATAATGTCATCGAAGCCTGGAAGTACAATCTTCCGTCCGAGTATGGAAATTCTGCACGACTATTCTCTGGACCCGGGGGAGGCAAGAACCTGAGCAGTGGATGGGTGATGTTGCATGCAGCCTACCATACGTGAGCCCTTTGCTGTCCAGACCTGTGCTTGACTTTTTGGACTGACTCTGCTATAGAACCGTCATTCGTCTCCACTCATCCGCTGCATATCCGACTCATCGCTCTCCAATATTCACCCCTTCTTTTAGCGCCAGCCAGAGATGCCTTAATGCTGTTGAAAGCATTACTGCTCTTTGTGGGTGTGTCAGGGACAATGGATTGCTCACAAAACTTGGCCCGCCCTTTGCATTCTCCCTCTGGGTTGCCGCCCGTGTTCTCTTGGTTCACGGCTCAACCATTGACCACCGCGTCGATCAGTCGATCAACCTTCTGGTCAGCACATTACGTGAAATGGGACAGAATTGGGAGGTCGGCACCCGTTACGCGAACCTCCTCTCCAGAGTGTTACAGGAATACCAAGAATCACAACGCGCCCCAGCCGGCGTGAATGGAGAGCGCATCACCCCTTCCACCGTCAAAATACTGGCAGATATGCGCCGTTGTGCATTCGACCTCGACTTTCTCATCTCTCGACAACCCAAACATCCTACGGCGACAAGACCTGCTTCCGTCACGCCAGCTCGTACGCCGGGTGCCAATGAGCTCGAGTATTTGGATGTCTTTGACTTTTTCAACATGCCTAGACTCCCTGTTTCTATGGACGGCCCTATGGCTTATGGCGCTCCTGCGGAAGGACAGATGCCCATCCCAGAAGGCGTGCCGAGCAACGAGTTTAACATTACGAATTTCATGGTCGATGCGAGTTCAGATTGGTTTATGAAGAATCAGAACTAAGCTGTGTAACAGACGTTCATTTGTAGATATGTGTACGTTGCATGTGAATGCATAAAAGTAGGAAGATGTTGTTTGTTTAGGTATTGCTCCCTGTCCTTTCTTGATTTGAGTAGATACCCCTTTGTTGGATCTGTACGTATAGTAGTATAAAAGTAACGCGACAAAAAGCAATCAATGGAGTCTCTGTTTCCACGCAAAGGCGTTTGTCTCCCTGTATCATTGAGGGTTTCAAAAAAGCAAGCTAGGCACAAAAGTGTATAGGATAAATACCAAATGAGATTACCCTTGGGCTGGGTCTCAGCCCAAGGAGAGTTTCAAATCCAGATATCATAGCCTATTCTAGCCTTCTAGAAATTGCTTTGCTTTACTTTCCGCCATATCAAGAAACAGCCCCAACATTTTGCTTCTGTTCTCGGTATTTTTATCCTCATGGCGGGCCTCATGCAGGAACCCAGAGGCTAAGTTGACGTGCGGAACACACGAGCAGCCGGCCCGAATGGGTCTGGAGCGTGCTAGATGTCATCCTGCGAGAAATCATCTCTAGAACCTCACCCCACATCCTGCAACCTCCAGATGTGGACTCCTCCGTCTCTCCTTTGCAAGTCTCGCAACACCTAACCGAGAGGCGAGAGCTGCCCTTGTGGTACGAGCATCGCATGGAGGACCTTATTGGTCAGCACACGTCGAAGGTGAGGCAGGATTGGCACAGATCTCCTCCAGCTCGTGGCAGCGTGTCTCAGGCCGGGCTGAAGTCGGAGATGCATTGCCCACGCCAGTACAGGGTCACGAGCGTCATGGCGAAGGATGGAGATGGCGGCAGTGGCGGAGAAGGCCGACATGCTGGCAAACATCCCTTGGTCCAAACAGCATGTCTGGATTGGATCAGGGGTGCAAAATTCTCCAAGTGGCAGTTGTTAGGTCAACGTGGCAACGCCGTTAAGCTCCGTGCAAAAGGCAGCCTGGACCTCGGTGACAAGCCTGCGACTTCTGATTTTTTCTGCGGCATAACTCATGCTTTACCGAATGTGGTCCCTGCGTCCTAGGCAAGCTCTTTTCTAGCAACTTTTTTCCTGCAGCCCGACGCAACCTTCAACCCTACCTGCATATCACCTACATAAACCGTGAAGCACCCTGACGCCGGAAAGGAGGACGGTTGAGCAGCGTTGCTGAGGGAAGGAAAGGTGAGTTAGCATACTGTTCTTTCTCTCTGATGTTTGGCCTTTGCGCCTTGTTCGTTCCGTCGCTGCGCTCCCCCCCTCGTATTTAGTAGGAATCCACGCTGACCGGTGTAGGTGAAGGAATTTTCAGACCAGGACCGAGAAGGTACATATGCGCATCCGCACAACCTTCCCTTTCAGAGAAAAAGTTCCATGGTGTTTTGCGTGCAAACTCCCAACATACAAACTCTTCCTTCCCGTGAACCGTTTTCCCACCCTTCGCACCACGGCGCATGCTCAAGGCAGCGACAGTATTTCAGTTTCAAGGCACTAACACGTTACAGTACTCCGTGGAGGACCGTATACATTCATACTTCCCTTGATTTTCGTCCGCCTTGGTTGGGTGTGCTAGGAAACTTGTACGGACCATTTATACCTGTCGCATTACCGACTCCTCTCGTCGCATCATTTATACGACTACGAAAATGTCATCATTATCACGCCGCGCCTGCTATAAATGTGGCAATGTCGGCCATTACGCCGAAGTCTGCTCCTCGAGCGAAAGACTGTGCTACAACTGTAAGAGATATCTGAAAGAAATGGAATACTACAATAGGAGATGCAGGAACTGATTCAGTGTGGATATAGGCAAGCAGCCTGGACATGAGAGCAACGGCTGCCCTCATCCACGGACTACTGAGAGTACGTATATATCTTTGATTCTTCCTTTGGCGCACGAGGGATTGGAATGACATGCTCAACGAATATGGTCCGTGCGCTTTGACACGTGATCGTATTACTCCGTTTTACTTCATTCAACTAACAGGTTTTTCAGCAAAGCAGTGCTACCATTGTCAAGGGCTGGGCCACGTCCAAGCCGATTGCCCAACGCTTCGATTAAGCGGAGCCTCGAGCGGCCGGTGCTATGCATGTGGCTCGCCCGGCCACCTCGCAAGATCGTGCCCTAATCCCGGAGGTGCTGGTGGTATGGGTCGGGGTGCTGGCGGCCCTCCTCGGGGCGGCTTTGGTGGAGGTTTCCGAGGAGGCTTCGCTGGTGGACCCAGACCCGCCACTTGCTACCGGTGCGGAGGTGAGTTGGAGCGTCTAGCCCTCCATTGCAACCCAGATACTAAGTGCGCTAAAAGGTCCGAATCATTTCGCAAGGGATTGTCAGGCACAGGCAATGAAGTGTTATGCTTGTGGTAAGTAAATACGTGATTGTACAGATGCTTGGTTGCATTAGCTAATGATTGGTCTAGGTAAACTCGGGCATATCAGCCGAGATTGTACAGCTCCGAACGGTGGACCACTCAACACAGCTGGAAAGACCTGCTACCGATGCGGAGAAGCTGGTACGTCGATAATTCTTTGTGGATGGCGATAATGTCAAATCTAACCTCACAATTAGGCCATATTAGCCGCGAATGTCCTCAAGCCGAAGTAAATGGCGAAGGTGTCCCTCCCGCCCAAGCGAACTCGACTGTCCAGCCACCGGCTCCAACCACAGCCGTGGCTTAGACATAGAGAGTGGGTGGCTGTTGAGGCTCTGCGAAGGGCTTCAGAGGGATAATACCGCCGAGGATCTTTCACGTAAATATGTGATCGGTCATGCCACCCACTATGATCACGCCCGTAGGGCTTGACGAGATCATCATTCATCTCTCTTATACGGCTTGAATATTCCAGTTCCTTTTTTGCTTTACATCACAATCGTTTTTTGAGCTTAGGCTGCCATTTTTCTCGTTCTCGGCACCGGCAAAATGACGCATCACGAGTAACCAAAATTTTCATGAATCCTACGCAGATACCCACGACGTTATACATCCCTTAGAGAAACCATCATACTTGAACGGCATCACGGCGAATCTTTGAGACTTCTTGTCTTCTCTTTTCTTCGGATAGAATTCTGATAGACAAGAATGCCTCAGACGATGGAAAGAAGTGTGGAAGGTGGCGGTAGCAATAGCCAGGGAAGGAAAGGGAAAGGAATGGAGGACTGGAAATGCGGAGAGTTTACTTTGTCGGATTGTTGAGAATAGATATTGGCATCTTATTGGCTGCTCCTGCCTCTTATCTTGGTTCTTCAGTTCTTGAATCGCGCGAGTCATCTATCCCATCTGCATCTGACACATCGGTGTTCAATCCCCTATTTCTTTATGTGAATATATTCAGCTTTATTGAATACAGATTTACACTACCAGATTCCGGCTGCATAGGAAGATCTCTACGATGGCTGACAAAATGTGACGTTGAGGTTTGGTCTACTTCTTACATTTCGTATTCAGTTTAGTACATCGACGTGACTTACTCATCACACAGTACCTAGGTATATGTCGGCGACATGGGCAAGCAGTTATGTCGGCATGTCGTCAGGTTTGAGCGCGTGCCTTCCTGTTCAGATAAGTCTTAGCGTTGGCTCATCAACCTCACTTCATCCCCATTTCAGCTCTCCACCACTTCCAGTTACATCTCCAACTTTGCCACGCTCACTACATATTCCATAAAATTACATCCTTCATTCTGTTCCCGACTGGTCGTTCCCGGTGTCTACAATGCCATCCTCTGTAGCAAGCGATGAATCCGTAAATGACGTGAGAAACAACCCCATTCAAAGAAGACAAACTCCACTAATCTCGCACACAGGATGGCTTCATTGTCGATATCGACTCCATTCAGGCACACGGTCCGTCTTGGGGTGTTGAGACTTCGCGTCGGCACTTCACTAACTGGTTCCTCCAGGAATCGGCGCTGTTGACATCGCAAAATTAAAGGCAAATGGATACTACACCATCGCAGTACGGCACTATGTTCCATTTAAAACAGCCTCTCGTGCCAATGCTGACATTGTCCGTGATCAAAATAGGCTGTCCACGCAGCAACCCGACGAAATCTCCTGAAGATCAAAGGCTTTAGTGAGATCAAAGTAGAGAAAGTCAAGGAAGCCATCGGCAAGTGCCAGGTATGTCATCCATCCATATACTTGCGATGTCAAGTATATGGTCATTCCGGTCCTGCTGACTGGATGTAGCCCCCGGGTGGAGGCTTCGTAACTGCGCAAGAGCTCGGACAGCAACGAAAACGGGTCATGAAGATTTCCACTGGAAGCAAGCAATTCGACACCATACTCGGAGGGTAAGGGCAGCTTGGATTGTGCTCTCAGCTATTGCTGACATTCATCAAGAGGATTCCAGACAATGAGCATCAGCGAGGTATGCCACTAAAAGCCTGGTGGCATCTTTTGACGTATAGCTGACTCTGTATCTAGGTTTTCGGTGAATTTCGTAAGGCTGGTTATACTGGTATCATGTTACGCAAGACTGACTTCTGTCAGGTTGCGGAAAGACTCAACTGTCTCATACTATGTCTGTCATAGCTCAGGTAAGATTCGACTTCGCTTTCTGAGTCAAACCTAACGTGGGTAAAGCTTCCCAAAGATCTTGGAGGAGCTGAAGGCAAGGTTGCCTACATCGGTGAGTGATATCGAAACTTCCCAAAATAGCAGTTGCTGACGAGTTCAATAGACACGGAAGGCACTTTCAGACCTGAAAGGTTTGATATTCCCCTGCGTGAATACTCGTTCAGGCTCTCAATGGACACTGATCGGTATCTAGGATCGCCCAAATTGCTGAACGCTTCGGAGTCGATCCGGAAAGTGCGCAGGAGAATATTACGTACGCTCGCGCAGTTAACAGTGAACATCAAATGGAGCTCCTTAACAAGGTTGCCGAGTTCTTCGTGGGCAACGAGTACCGGCTCTTGATCATTGACAGCATCATGGCTCTTTTCAGGGTTGACTATGTTGGGCGAGGAGAACTCAATGAACGTCAGCAGAAGTTGAACCAGTTTCTCTCCAAGTTGACTCACGTCGCTGAAGGTATCGTTGTTCTGAAAAGGCACACCGTGCCTTTAACTAACGAAGGAAATAGAATTCAATGTTGCTGTCCTCATGACAAACCAAGTGCAAAGTGATCCAGGTGCCAGTGCTCTCTTCGCCGGTGCAGACGGCCGCAAGCCTGTTGGTGGTCATATTCTCGCTCACGCTTCTGCCACTAGGATCCTTCTTCGAAAGGGACGTGGTGAAGAGAGGGTCGCCAAGATTCAAGACTCACCTGGTTTGAGGTCCCGTTCCTTCCTTCCTTCTACTGTCCTGACCTTTTCCTTCAGATTGTCCAGAGCGTGAAGCTACGTACATCATCACGAATGGCGGTATCAATGACCCTGAGAAGGCTTGAGCAATGGGACCATGTGGCGGAAAGATTTCGGGAGCTATATAACGCCTTTTTCGTTTACCTTGTTCACATTTGTGTTGCTTTATTTGCCGTTTCCTCGTCGTCTACGATTAATGTGTATTCGTACTGCGTTTCCCCAAAACGTCATGTCTTCTTCTAGGATGGAGTCATCTACACCAAATAATGCAGTACTACGATATCTGTCGTTGAGAGAAGCTTACTACCTGGCCAGTAGACCAATGAATGTGCTTTCGCTTCTGCCAATCATGACTTGAAAAGGGAGGTGGACTCGCAATCTGATAACGAGGCCGCGTGGTGTGGCGTTCCCCGCACTCGTGGTGCAGTTGAAGTCACCTCACAACTCGAGCCTGAGGCAGCAATACTTGAATTCTGAATTCTGGTTGGAATGATTCTTCCAGTCCATCATGATTGCGGGTCGTCGAGCAAAGCAAAGAGAAGCATATGTACAGATTATAACAATCATGAAGTTCAATGTTCAATGTTCAATGTTCCATGGCGTTGTTCAACGGGCGCTTTCAAAAGCCCGAGTCGGCCGGTCGCTTGTTCGCGATGTCCGAGATCACCTGGTGGGGAATTGGGTCGCGCAACAGCAGCTGGAAAAGCTGACGCGGTTTAGGGCACGCTATTGGCAAGCTTGTAAGGCAACGACATTGTGTGCCGCTGCCTGATCGCATCCTTCGTGCTTATCAAGCTGCGTGATTCGCTTTGGATGCGAGATTTCGTACGCAAATACGAGGTATATCTGGTTTGAACGCTTCTGTCATTCCAGATGCTTTAAAGATTGAGGTTTAGTCGTTTTCTCAACGACGGCTATCAAGAGATCGAGAGGTACCCCGTCTTCTAGAAATTCACCTATCTGGACCATTCCGTCTCTTCTTATATCAATTCAGGTTCGACCCAACACTATCTCCAAAGGCTGAAGAGTCACCATGGCGGAAAAGCCGCCAACATCGCTCATTGAGCATGACGAAACCGATCAGCAGCTTTCTCAACGACCACTCCACCCTATTTCTACATGTCATTCGAGTCAATCAAACCAACCTTTTACACCACGATCCTCCACTTTCCCAGATGGTTTTGATTCCGACGACGAATTCGATGCGTTCGAGCCAACGCCCGTTCATAGCCCCAGTGGCCCACATTACGAGGAGCTACCGCCTTCTTACGAGCAAGCACAGCATGAAGCACTCCAGCAAGCTCGAGCCGGAGTCCCACCTCTAGATCCAAATTCGCTAGAGATCCATCGAATGGAATTAAACTGCGATGGCACTTATCCCCATCCGATGCCCGCAACCGCAGAGCAACAGCCACGATCGACATCTTCCATTATGGACGATCCAAATGCGTACGAGTTCCAGCCTGCCACTACCAGAAATGCGAACGGGCTCGGTATGACGGTTCCCGTGACTGAAGTTCAGTCTAGTGAACAGATTCCTGTTTACCAGATTCCGAGTTTGGGCCCCGATGTGCTTTTGACACGGGCTCTGGAATTCACGAGGCACGATCCTGATGCGGATGCTAGATATGCACCTCGCTTAGTCAGGAGGATCGCGATTCCGCAACTTGGTTCGTTGACTACTAAAGAGGACGCTGTGAGTTCGTGTCGAAGACGTGGTAGAAGAGGTGGAAGAGGGGGGAGGCATGGCCATAGAGACGAGTCCGCCACAGGCCCTCCGTTTTCGCCCTGGAGTCGTGGCGGGACATTTGATTGGCGTATGCCTGGTCAATGGCCAGCTTCCGAAGAACATTTGCCAAAGAACGACGTGCGGCATACCCAGAAGGAGCCAGTCCAGTTCTTACGTGCATACGCAAAAGCACTTCACGCGCACTCCATCCGCCCTGCTGAGTTCGCGGAGTTCCTGGATGGTCTTAACGCTCTGTGTCTAGCCACCAAACCCAACTCGTTGGGTCTTCTACACGCGCCCACTGACCCCAGCACAGAGCTAGTAAGGAACTACATCAACTCATCAAATGAAGCATTCTTTGCGCCACGCGGTCTCCAAGTCTCTCTCAATTCCCTTTCTACCCTTCTTGACAATCTACATATCCCAACAGAAAGGGGCCAGAAAGCAGGTGCTCTAGCCTCTGCGCTAGATGCTCAGACTACACCTGAGCAGAAAGCACAAGCATTGCATCCTTGGGTTGAGAAAGTGGAGGTCGATGTTCCTGGACCCAGTGCGCAGAATGTGGCATTGAGAGAGATGGCGGAGCGAATTGGCGGATCCAAGATGCCCCAAAGGAAAGAAGAAGGAAGTGAAGAGGAAGGTAGATCTGGACGCGGTGGTCGAGGATTTGGACGCCACGATCACGGACGCCACGAACGCAGTTGGGGCGGTAGAGGAGGCGGTCGAGGGCTTGGGCGGCATGGTCATCGTGAACATGATGAAAACGACGAACGTCATGGAACACACGATCATGGCTGGGGCGGCAGAGGAGGTCGAGGGGGTAGAGGAGGACGAGGCGGCAGAGGAGACCGAGATTTCCCTACGTCTTTCCCTCCTATGCCTCCTTTCCCCACCCTGCAACGCAACGGGAGCGGCAGTGGTTCTCAAAACTGGGCATCATGGGGTGAAAACCTCGGCAAGAAGATGGAAGCATGGGGTGAGCAATTCGGCAAACATGCCGAAGAATGGGGTGAACAGTTTGGGAAGAGAGCAGAGGCTTGGGGCGAAGGGGTAGGAAAGCGAGCCGAGGAATTCGGAGGTCGCATTGAGAGGAGGGCGAGTGGATTGGGGAGGAGAGTGTCTGGGGAGGGTAGTAGAAGCAATCCGTCTTCGATCGACGTCCCCGAATTGGGTGGAAGGGAAAGGAGCGTACACAATGGATCAGGACCTGCAGGTCAGGAAACTGGTATTCTTCGCGAAGAACATCGTGGAACTGGGGAACACGACTACGACTCTGACAGTTCTTCCTCCTCTTCCAGCTCTTCTTCCTCCTCGTCTTCCTCTTCTTCCGATTCCGAAGACGAACTCTCCCGCGCCCAAACCCGCTTCCTCTCCAAAGTCCGCGAAATCAATCAGAAAGCTTTCGCGGCAACCGCCAAAGGCAAAAAGAACCCCGAAGAAATCTCTCGCGAGCGAGACGCGGCGATTGCGAAAGCGGAGGCGGAGAAAACGGCTTATGAGCACAAGATCGAGAAGCAGAGACAGAAGAGGGCAATGAAGAAGGAGTGGCATAAAGCAAAGAGGGCTATGAAGAAAGAGTGGCATAGGGAGAGGAAGGCGAAGAGGGAGGCGTGGGGGAAGGAGAAGGGGGAGGGGAAGAGGGACTTTAAGGAGTATAAGGGGCAGAAGAAGGAGATGAAGAGGGAAATGAAGAGGCAGTGGAAGGAGGGGAGGAGGGGTGGGAGGGGTGCGTGGGAGGGTGCTTCTGGGGCGGAGGAGATGGTTTGGGTTGTTGTGGAGAATTTGGGGGAGTAGAGGGTAGTTGCGTAGCTCATTTGGGGTTTGGGATGAGTATGAAGTAACGTGAGGAGACATTAAGAGAAGGTAAAGTAGAGCATATTAACTATTATCTAGTTATCTATAGTAACTCGAAAGATTAAAAATAAGTAAGCCTCTTTACTCTATATTAAAAACTAGACTTTAAGTAAAAGGCTTTAGTGCTCTATGTAAAGTGTTGTCGGAGCATTTCACGGCGATATACTCAACCAAATTGACTACCCCTAAGCTCAAAACATTCGCCCACAGACTTTCCCACAACCCCTCACAGCCAGTTTCCCCAATACATCGCTCAATAATACCTGTCCCTTAAATCCATAAACCTACCCAGTAACTCCCAACTTCTCTACTTATCGTTCTGTGCTATTTAAGGAACTCCAGGCGTCCGCAACGCGCGTTGCTAAGTATACTCGGGGTTTGTTGCGTTGGAGAAATGTAGGATTGCGGCACGGTTTGTCAGCTGATGGGTTGCAGTGGTAGGGGTTTAGGGGCTAGATTTTCCGGACGTTGCCGGTAGGTGAGTATGTATTGGAGAACGGATGCATGAGTGAGTGAGTGGTCCTAAGTTGTCTTTTACTAAGGAGCAGTGGTTGGAGATATGGTTGGGTAAGGGTCTACTTGGCGCGACTATATTGAAGTCAGTAGTAGAGCTATGGATAGAGATTTCGACCTCGGTGTCGGGGTTTATGGATAGTTTGGATCATTCAAGCCATTTAAAGAGTTAGAAGACTGGGGCCTGGTTTGGCGGAGGCTGGAAAATTGTTGAATTTGAAATATCTTCTCTAACTGTAAGCTCATGCGGGAAACTCGGGGGCAGAAAGTAAAACATGCGATAAGAATAAGACTTGCAAATAAGACAGTAGATAAGACAAAGCTAATAGAATAGCTCTCATGATTACGGCTTCGCTCTCTCAAATCGACCCCTCTGCCGTTCGCGGCGGCTACCTGCATGTATAGTTTTCGTTGCCCTCTTGGCTGTGCGACTCTCAAGAAACAGCTCCTCGCGTTGTGGCCCCCAATTCACGGCGTCACCGATCGTGTTGCTCTCGACTCAAAGTCTTCGATTGGAAGGGAGGAATTCGACGCTCTTTCCATCAAGATACATGAGTCAATAAACTTGACATGCAAGCCGCGAAGTTGTCAAGGATCACCTTCTTAGTTGAGCCCGCCCCAGTTCTCATGACTTTCAAGCAACTCAAACCCGGAATGCAGCTGTTTAATCGGGCAATCAGACGAGCTCTTAAATCGCAAATATCACCAGGCGACCGATCAAGTGTGAATTACGAAGAGCGTTCCCCGCCTGAATTTGGAGGTTTGGGGGCCGACGTTGGAAATCAACACCAAAGCGTCGACAAGCGAGATGAAGGACGGACACCAAGACACCAGCCCGGAATCCTTCCTGAGTATGCTGGCGTCATTGGTGGACAAGCCTCCACTTTCGTTCTATTTTCAGGCTTCACTCGGCGATCAGTTCAACCGCTGTCGGGCGACCTGCAAGGCTGTCACCTTGCATGACCTGTGCACCGCCATGTTCCTTCATGTCTCCACCGAGCGAGAAGCATAATCTGCGTGCGGATCGGGAGGCTGGGGCTTCATGACATATCCCCGAGCCGATTCCCTTTGTAACACTCTTCTCTCGCGTGGTCGTCACCGAGTATTTTCATTAGAGTTGCTTCCTAGACCGTTCAGCACTGGAGCTCTGTCATGTGTACTTCGCGCGGCTTCCTATATTGAAGTTTGAGTCAGGTGTTGAGCTCAAGCTACCTTGAATACCGGAAAATCCAGTCAAACCCTCCAAAAGCACGTCGTCATGGCTCAAGAATATAGCTATGACAGGGTTGCTCTTCAAGATTCCCAAGATATAGCAGAGTGAGTACCTTCCTACGCTATCGAAGCTCTCTATCTAACCAGCGATTTAGTGGGAGTGAAACCGCGTACAATCCCGCTTCCATTTCACCAAATCAGCCATCACCGTCTCCTCCAGCCTACTATTCTTCTGACGAAACACGACGCAAAAGTAGCGATCGCGCCAGTCTAAACAGCTTTTCCACCTATGCATCCTCATCGTCTCTGGGAAGTATTGAAAAGCTCAAGCATGGCTTGGGACTACACAAAATCCGGAGGAAACCCGTCAGGGAATCCATCCGAGAACATCACGCCTATGAGACGGAATACGCTCGGATCGGAAAGGGTCTATGGAAAGATCAGTTATTGGTGGACCGTTCCCTTCGAAGCATGGCGCTCTTGACGAGCTTGTTCGCTATCGCGATGATTGTTGTCATCATTACGAACCTAAAGGCCTTCTCTCAACGACCAAACAAACAGTCAACTTCGGTGGGAGGTGAACCCCAAAGCTGTAAGGCGGTTGCGCGTACCAATACCGCTTTGCTCCTGCTTATCAACGTGGCTGCTACCATGGTCCTGGGCATGTCGAACACCTACCAACAAATTGTCACATCACTGAATATTAACGACTTGAAATGGATGCTTCAAAAGTTTGGAGATTCGAGGGTTGGCACAAACTCGCCTTTTAACATTAACCATAAAAGGGAAGGCAAAGTAAAAGCCTGGCTTTCCTGGCTACTTCTCATATCTACTTCATTAGTAAGTCTTCCATGTCATTCTCTCTGCACATCTCCTTACTAATGGTAAACCCTCAAGCCTGTCCATTTCCTTGCAAACTCAATGATCGGACCAAGCTTTGTACTGGAACCGCCTGCGACAATTGCATACAACCAAACAACTTACGACTCTATTCGTATGCAGGATTTCGACCGCGGAGAACTTGAGCTATCTTCCAGCGCATCCTTCGTGTGCTGGAGCGCCTTTCGGAGCGGAATCGCGCATTTTTCTTCCCACCTGAGCGCCATGTCTCTGGACGATGATGACGTCTACGGCACCAATATGGACTATTTTGGTGTTTCGTACTCCCAGATGCTTATTCAGTACTCTGGGGACAACTGCACACAGTATCGAAACAACACCAACGACTTAGCTAAGCTCGAAGGTGAATTTAATGCTTCCTACTACACCTACGAAATTGGAAGCTGCTACATGGGCGATAATGTTTTCTGCTCATTGCATGATATGAAGCCAGCTCAATGTCGACTCAACGTCAGGATGCAAGCTGCCTTTATTCTTGCTGGGTGTCTTGTCGTAAAAGCCATCTATATGGTTACTGTCACTCTCCTAGCTCGAGGGAAGGTGAAGAGGCAGTGTTTGACGTTTGGGGATGTCATTGTTGCCTCTGCGTCCAATGCCGCTCTCAAGATCCACGGAGAGTGTATGATCAACGCAAGCGAAAATTACAGAAAACATACTGAACATACTTGTCACAAGCACTGCAAGTCCCCTGAGCCTTCTGCTACTGGTGGTAAGTACAACGGTTCATCGTAGTTCCGGCGTTTCCAATCTGTCTGACTTCTCCTAGATGAAATGGGGCACTGCCAGAATTGCAAGAAATTCAATATTGTCAACAAGCAGGCAGCCGAGCACCAGCAACCTACTATTGCTACGAAAATCAAAAAATCACTAATTTCGAATTTGGGTAACACCGCATTGACTCAAATGTAAGTTCTCCGCAGAATGTCTACCAGGCCACGGGGTTTGACCCATCTAGGTTGATCTTGGTGTTCTGCAGCGTGGCCATGCTCATGGTTTCCGTCTTCGTTGCCGTTGTGGCCGGAGGCTCCTACGTAGCGTCCAAACAGGAATGTAAAGAATACCAAAATGACGAGAAATGGTGCAATCGTTCGTTCGCGGATCAATTCCAGTCTGAAACTGGCGGGTTTGGAGGGATGAACGTATCCTTGCCCATTGCTAGTCTGCCAGCCGATCGATTGAGCAGCGAATTTATCACCTTCTGCATTTCCAACGGAGCCCAATTCGTTTACTCATTGCTCTACCTGATGCTGGTTTATAACGTTTCGCTGATCTGTCAGGAGCGCGACTGGGGGATGCTCGAAACGGGACGACATCGATTGCGCTGCACTCTAGTTAAGGGAAAATCATTTTGCCAAGACTACCTCTTACAGCTTCCGAAATATGTGCTCTTCCCAATCATGTTCTACAGTGTTCTGACGCACTGGATGCTTGGAGAAGCACTTCAGACTCAGGAGTCGGTATGGAGAGATGCGGATTATATAGTGGGCAATAAGGCCGTCGAGCACTCGAGGTATAGCGTAAGTTTTGTCTGTCCTTTCGAAGTGTCAGCAAGGACTAACACAATCAGATTGTTTATGCGGCATATCCACTCTGGATCGCGACTTTTTTGATCTTGGTAATGACCGGAACTTGCTGGTGGGCGTACACGTTCAAGCGCGAAGGTTTCATCCCGCAGATGTTTGGGTCCGTCAGGGTATGTTGCTCGGCGACGACGGATTTAGACGACTTTCCTTGGTATGTATCCTTGAATCCATATCCCAATTTCTGTGCTGACGGTTGCGACAGGTATGGTATCCAATGGGGCGATCTGGGAATGGGCAAGCAATTCCGACATGCTGGGTTGTCAGCCGAAGCCGTTGGCAAGATTGTGCCAAATGAGCTATACGCGGGCAAGGCATCGGAGAGTGGTCTGCAGCACCGGCTCTCTGAGGAAGAGCTGTCAATACGGAAGAGAACAGTGAAGGGTCTGGATGTTGCTGATTGAGGAACTAATTCCATCCAACGCACCAGCAACTCCAAGCTTCGCTTGTACTTAGCTTCATTGAATGTGAGATACTTCGAGGCTTGTCGAGCAGGCTAAACGATCTCTGTCGAGAGGTCAATGCGCACTATCGCTCATAGTGGAGTCGACAACGACAGTTCGTGGCTGGCTGTCGAGGGATAGAGTGATGCGGCGGAGTAATTGTAACCATTCATTGGACGACTATAGTAATCACTACTACATATGGCGGTCCATTTAATAATACATAGACAAAGATACCCATGGTTAAACACCATCGAATGAGAGCTCACGGAATAACAATTCAACATGCCGCGGAAAATAGTTATTTGTGACGAATTTGCCTTCCAAATCTTAAGAAGAGAACCTTGGAAACGTTATATGTATGCCAAGCTCGTTCTACCGTACCCTCATACTGCAAACTCTCAGCGTGGTACTTCCCAGACCAAATCTTGGATCGACCAAACTGTCGGCCCTTTAGGATACATCTAAATTCGGCGATCAGTCCAAGCGAAGTTGTTGGTGCGCCCTTTCCCCAGCAAACAGGCGTCCGCTCATTATCATCGGAGTAATGTTGTTCGGAATGAAAACCGTACTCCGAAGCGATATCGGGCCGTTGACGTGCTGTGACTGGTCAAGATTGGCAAATATAGCGGGAAATAACATCAGCACACGCTGAATAATTCTCACGCCCTTCACGAACGCCTGGTGGAGAATGATAGCCTTGGCTCAAGTAGCGATAAATGCGTGGTAAACGAGCAGTACGCCGCAATACGAGGCGATTCTAATGTTAGTTTGAGATGCATCATTTATGGAAACGATGTACGCTACTAATTTAGATTTCTAAGCAGAACTTTTCTTTGAATTTGAAGCGTGCCATGCTAAAGCATGATGATTCGCGATGGAAGCATTCCGTCGGAGTCATCCAATGACGGGAAGGAATTTTCCCCTGACGCCACAAACGGAATGGATTCACCTCCAGCATGGTACGTTTTCAAGAACTTCGCAGACTATACATCTAACGGCATAGCAAGGTCGTATGTGAAAATTCAAACAGCAGAGATTTAGATTGCTTTGCCGCCCGATGTCCACTTGGTACAGATTGTTGAGGTAAGTTGCGCTTCCACTTAACGTACACAGTCGGAAAAGTGGCCGATTAGCAATGGTAGGGCTGAACCTGCTTTTAGGGATCACGGCTGAGATGAACCAGCGCCAGACGCAGCGACGGATGGCGAATAAACTGGATAATGTGAGACGATGGCGCTTTGTCTCCCTTGGACAATATGCATTTTTAATGGGGATTTCCGGGCTGGTTCTTCGCCTGGATTTCGCAATTCCACGCCCTTGGGCCTGTGATGTAGAGCTGTTTTCGGCATGGCCTGGGGTGTGATTGGGGATTTTGGCAGCACGACGGCACGGCCCCATGCGCCCTGTCATCACTTCCCCGCGCTAGGGGTGTCGTCCAGCGCGGAGTCCACAAGCATTCCCGGCTGCATTCTGCGTCCTGTGGCACAAGGATGACTCAAGTCCATCGCGGAAAACCACATGCCCATAGTCTCAAGCCATGTTGTCTGAACTCACATATAAGCTGGGCCCTGTTCAGCCTTCCTGGGACTGTTCATCTTCTAGAAACACCAGATTGAGACGCTTCCCATTATACCTCGTCTAGTCCTTCCAGTGTCTTTGCTTCTCCGCATTCAGCTCAAACATCTCTTATCTCTGAGCCGCGACTACGCCTCCTCCCTTTGTCCTGTGCCTCTTGGTTTTCCGTACTTCTCTGCTACTTAACTTCTGGCCATGATGGCCGCCTCTTACACTGCCTCTCTGCACGCAACCTCAATGCAGTCCATTGGGAGCCAGATCGGCTATAAAGTCAGGAATCTGGCTCAAATGGGCAGGCCAAATGTCGATATCCAACTTAATAACGCGCATGGAGCCCATGGCGGATATGTCACGAGCTACTCCACAATGGATAAGTTAGAAGGAACTGTGTCCATTACGGCCGGCAGCGACACCAGATTTGACGATATCGAAATCTCTTTTGTTGGTATGTCTCTATGATACTCCGATTGTAACCCCTGCCAATGTAGTTGACATTTTTGTGTTTCAGGCATCGCGAAGACCCACGTCGATAGATTGACTTCGACGCCAACGATATCAGGCCGAACAGAAGCGGTGCACCGATTCTTGAAGCTTACTCAACCTATCGACGAATCCACTCTGCCACAGCCTCGAATCGCACTCGCAGGCAAAACCTACACATTTCCCTTCACCTTTGTAGTGCCGAATCATCTCCTCCCAAGAGCATGCACCCACAAAACCGTTTCAGACCACATCCGCCAGCTACACATGCAGCTTCCCCCGAGCTTGGGCGACCCAGAACTGGCAGGTCACGGAGGCGCATTGCTAGATGATTTTGCGCCTGACATGGCTAAGATCACATACGGAATCAAGGTCAGGGTCACGCAGACTCGTGAATCCGACTGCTCGGTAGTGGTGCTTGCGGACCGGATGAGGAAAGTGCGCGTCAAGCCCGCATTCGAGGAACAGCCTCCCCTCAGTGTTATTGCCAAAGATGATGAGTATAAGTTGCGACGGGAGAAGACGATCAAGAAGGGTATGTTCAAGGGCAAACTGGGCACACTTGTCATGGAGACTGCGCAGCCCAAGGCACTGCGCATCCCCGGTGCACGATCAGACAGCAAGAACTGCCCAATCACGACTATGGGCAAAGTACTCCTCCGCTTCGACCCCGCCGATGAGAAAAGTCAGCCTCCACGACTGGGTTCTTTGGCCACCAAACTGAAGGTCGGGACTTTCTTCTCCAGCGCACCACGACAAAACTACCCAACACGCGCAACAATGGGCATCGATCTCACACAAGGTCTCTACGCCGAGACCGTCAGCCTCTCCTCCCTCTGCGTCGCCTCCGCCCAATGGCAAAAGCACACCTCTCAATCCACCTCTCGCGGCTCCCTCGACCGTCGAGACTCCGGTATCTCGGACTGCTCCGCCGACAACACGCACATAACAGGTATCCCATGCCCCTCGAAGAACTACAACGGCAAAATCTTCTACACAGCTAGAATCATCGTCCCCATCGCTCTCCCTCCAAACAAGAACTTCGTGCCCACATTCCACTCCTGCCTGATCTCCCGCATCTACTCCCTGAACCTACATCTCTCTGTCCACGCACCGGGCGTCAGCGACCCTTCGCTCACGCTCAAGGTCCCCATCCAGATCTGCGCCGATGGCAGCGAGTCTGGGACGGAGAATGCGAGGGCGAGGAGTATTGAGCATGTGGCGATGGGGGAGTTGGAGGATATGTGGACGCCGAGGAGTGTGGCGCCGCCGCGGCAGGAGTTCATTAGAGGTATTGAGGTGGGGAGGGATGCGCCGCCTGAGTATGCGATGTTTGCGCCTACGGTTGGAGCTGTAGTGGGGTGAGGTTGTAACATTGATGTGAATAGGTATAATATGTTTCATGGTAGTACATAAATTGGGATTGGATGTACGATTTTAGTTTCTGGGCTTCAGGGGAAAATATGCTTCGGGGATTGGAGTTTGTTGGACTTTGGAACTGACTTTACGGATATGATTTCAAGTACTTATCTTCTTTCCCTTTTTCTTTTCGCATGTAGTCTTTCTTCTTCAGATACCCCTGGCTGCACATACCTAGATTGACAGTATCAGTATATACTTCCCGCAATACATAATATGTAATACAGACAAACGATCTTCAATATTCTTGGATACTTGAAGGTCTTTAACGTGATAAAGTCTCAAGCCGCTATCAAACCCTCCACCTTACTAAATAGGCAAAACGCCTTCAGTGGTATCGGCCCTACCTAATTTAGATTCGAAGGAATGGGCTTTATTTAGACGTCCTGACCTTCATTTCTTTCTTTTTCTCTCTTATGAACAGGTACCCATCCAGTCACGTACTGTGGTAGTTGAGAGTTTTGCTGGAAGAAGTACCACGATCGTGACGTATAATTGGTCGAGCCTTCCCATCCACGCTAAGCATTGTTCCGCAACCCTCGCGAGCTTCCACAATTCCAACCTCATCTTTCGTCAAGAAACGTAAATCAACGCACAACATCCGTCAATTCCCATCTTTTGTAATGAGAATGGATTTTTTGACTTATATATTCGATCTACTGTAATCTGAATAGCCATCGTCTGCGAAACCAATTGCATTACCTCGTTCCTTCCCTCCGACGCGAATGCTCCAGTCGAATATTGCGCGTTAGAAGGACGCCATAGTGACCTGGAACATTACTTTCCATTGGAATTTACTATGTGATTGCTGAGAATCTCCTCTTTCCCTTCCCGGCCCTGCACGATTTGTTGTTGCGGATGATGAGAGTCACCTGGATACCCCAAACCCGTCCACGGACACCGTCCTGCACGCTTATTCCATTTCATCTGACAGATGAGGCTACGAAATGATTGAAACGTGAGTTGAAAGTGCTTGGAGTATGCGCAGGAGCTCTTTGAAGTGCAAGAATTCCCGTCCCCTTTGCGCGAGCTGCACGCTGTGAAGTGGGGTTTTTAACATACTAGAGACAGAAGTAAAATTACGGCGCGGACAAATAGGTACAGCCATTAAAGATGTTCTTAGTGTACATAGGAGTATTTTTGTAAAAGTACTTCAATTTGGTGGGCTGTATGTTAGGTATTTGCGGTAGGTGCATTATGCGTTTCGGCTTTGAAGGAGCTTCCCAGAGTCTGAGTTGAGCATTGCGACAGGATTTCATTTCCCCTTTGCTGCCTTTTGCACAAGTCACCCAAACTTTCTGAAGCGACTCATGCTGAGGATACCTAAGAGTAAGATAAAAGAATCAATGTTTTCACGGCCCTTTTTCGATCTTGTCGAAGATTCCTAACCGAGAGGCTGGGAAAATCATGGAAGCGTTGGTCAAGTATCAAGTTGCAAGTTCATTATATCATTACAGATTTCGTGTACAAAGTCTCGTGGGTACCTCTATAGTAATCTGATATGTCAGTCTGATATCTCCTTTTTCGAACTGATCGGGTCGTCATGTCCATCTCTTTTGTCAAATGCCTACTTTGATGGTATGGTGAAAAACCGAGTTCTCAGTGTTCGAATTGCCTGCTACCCTGGCAGAAGGTGATAAACCTGCAATGAAGCGGCAACATGCAGTTGTTTGCACGACGCCTCTCATTAACGCCCCGCAAATTTCCTGCCCTCATTTCTGGTGATCATCTCATTGACCACGTGCCGTAGGCTTTCCGCCCAGGATCACCTGTTTGCAAACGCTTGCAAACGCAGCAGCTGCGTGTCTTGGCATCCGCATCTACATCAACATCCCGCCTCAACTTCACTTCTCCACCACAACACCACGCTCACTCTCACTCATTGACTACCACAGCATATCTACTTCGACATTGAGTGTGCCGCGCGAGGCCATTCGACTGTCAATATCGAGTGGTAAGTGCAGTTGAATCCTGTCCTGCTACTTGGGCTTCGCTCCTCGCAAGTGCTCACGTTATTCCTAGCTGTCAGCTTAACTCACTCACGTCCGATCATCTACCCCAAGCATCATCAACAAGTACAGGTAAGTTCCTGGCATGAGAGCCTCAAGCAAGCCTGCTAAACAACCCGTGCCAACTTACTAACCCCATTGCCTAGGTCCAATCGACGCGAAAGCACATGTTCACTTAACACCCGCAACCTTCATTTCTTCGTGATTCATACTTCACCTCTTAGCTCACCATGCCTCGAGGTGGTGGAGGCCGCGCCGGTGTTATCCAGAATCCCATTCCATCGCGTCCCTACGCCGAGCTCCGTCCCGTCGCACCAAACTTCACCGAGTGTGAAGTCTGCGATCGTAGCATCAGGACTGTAGATTGGCCGGCTCATGCCCGCTCCAAGAAGCATCGACAAAACATTGAGAACGAGAACCGAAACGAAAATACTCCCCAGAACGGCGGATGGGCCGAAGACACTAATGTCGGCGGCACCAACAACGATGAAGGCTGGGCGCAGGATGGTACAACCCAAGATGGCTTCGCACAGAACGGCTTCGGCAATGACAGTACCAATACTAATTACGCCTCAAATGATGGCTGTCGTCGTTGCGGTCAATCTGGCCATTTCGCACGCGATTGTCCCCAGGGAGGCAATTCTGGTGGTGGAGGCAATGGCTGCTTCACTTGCGGCAGCACTGATCATATCAAGCGCGACTGCCCACAGGCTCCTAGTGGTGGAGGCGGTGGAGGCGGATGCTATACTTGTGGTAGCAATGACCACATCAAACGTGACTGCCCACAGGCCCCTAGTGGCGGAGGTGGCGGAGGCTGCTATAACTGCGGAGGTGCCCACATGAAGCGCGACTGCCCAGAACCACCTCGTGGTGGTGGAGGAGGCGGCGGCGGGTTCGCTTGCCGAAACTGTGGAGAGCAAGGTAAGGTGCACGGCCTTCAGGCTCAGACATGTCTCTAACAGTGTTTACAGGACACAAGGCTGTCGATTGTCCCGAGCCAAAGAAGATTAGGTGCCGCAATTGCGAGCAAGAGGGTCACATGTCGAAGTATGGCGAACCCAATATCTCATTGCCAGGAGTCTTAGCTAACGTATGATAGGGAGTGTCCTGAGCCCAAAGACTGGAGCAAGCACAAATGCCGCAACTGCGGTCAATGTAAGTGTATTATGAAGAGATTTTGCCCCATCGGCATGTTAACATCTCGTCAGTCGGTCACGGTCCCAAGCGTTGCCCTGAGCCTCCCAAGGAAGAAGGCGATAGCTACGGCGGAGGTGGTTTCGATAGCGGCGGCAATCAAGCTGTCGGTGGGTGGAACGGTGGCGGCGGAACTGAGGCAGTTGGCGGCTGGGACAATGGCGGTGCCCCGAATGGTGGTACTCCGGCGACCGGCGAATGGGCTGCTGGTGATGACGCCAATACGGGTGCTGAGGCTAATGGCGATGACCCTTGGGGCGGTGCCGTTGCCGACGTTGCTTGGTAACTTTATCAAGTGGCAACACTCATATGGGCACTGCTACTGCACCTGCCGTCCATTGCCAAATCCGAGAATGTGGTAGTGGGGCGGATCTCGGATTTTGGGACATACACATGCATGGGAATTCTGAGGCGAAGAGAACACGAAACGACCAATGTCGTATGGATGGCTACTCAAAAGGTTAATATCAAGCTGAAAACGCTGGGGTTTCGCTGTTATTGACAGTTGGGGCTCGAGTGTAGCATAAAATTACAGAAAAAAATAGTACAGCTATTCCACAAACATGCCTCTCAAACATGACTCCAAAATTGGGTCTCTTCTAAGGTCTATACAGAGTCCAAGTGAGGTGTCCTTAAGGCTTCAACCGTGTATCACGCAGCCGGTACTTAGAAGCCAAAGCATGTGTCAACGCTTCTATACAATCTAGAAAAAGTACCCATATTCATACAAACCCCCCATCCACATTTCAGACCGGCCGTAAAGCTGCCCATAAACCGCACCAAGCTACTCTTACAAATACATATCCATCAACGTACTCATAAACCGCCTAACAACCTCCGCCTCAACCCCAACCCCCTTCCCCAAATCCACCATCTCCTTCTCCCCCTCCTTCAAAAAGCTCTTCAAAACCCCCCCAACCCTCTCTCTCTCCGCTTCCGGCAAATGCGCAATCTGTAACCTACACTCCCCCATCTCATTCTCCTTATCGCCCACCACGATAATAAAAGTATACCCCGACCTCCTCGCCTCGCTGATTTTCTTCGCGATACTAACCGCGCGGGTATCCGCGTCTACCTTAAAATAATAGCGGTTTAGAGGGATGGGTGTTGCGTGTTCAGGCGTTGTGGAGGTGAGGGAGGGGGGGTTTTGACCGCTGATGGTTCGCTGGAGCTTCTGCGTATAGTCTAGGAGGCGAGGCGTGTCGTTTATGGAGAGGATGATGGCTTGGCGGGGGGAAAGCCAGAAGGGGAGTTTGGTGGAGTAGTGTTCGAGGAGGAGGGCCATGAAGCGTTCCAGGGAGCCGTAGATGGCGCGGTGGATCATTACGGGGCGGGCGTAGCCAGTGCGGGCTTCTTGCCGGTCGGGAGTGCTGCTTTGGGGTGGGGGCGCGAGGGTCGCTTCTGCTTCTTCGTCGGGCGCGACTTGGTAGCGGAGTTCGAAGCGTTGCGGGAGCTGGAAATCGAGCTGGATGGTGGCGGTTTGGTGGTCCTTTCCGTTGCTGTCTTTCAGTATGATGTCGATTTTCGGACCGTAGAATGCGCCGTCGCCTTCGTTGAGGGTCCATTCCAAGCCGGACTGGTGCAGGGTTTCTTTGAGTTGCGATTCGGCTTTGTCCCAGTCTTGGATTTGGCCGATGAAGTTTGAGGGGCGCGTTGAGAGGACGAGTTTGTGGGGGCCTAGACCGAATGTCTTATATACCATGCCTACGAATTCTAGAGTGCTTTTTATTTCGGAAGTGATTTGGTTTGGGCGGCAGAAGATGTGGGCGTCATCTTGATGGAACCTCCGCACCCTCGTCAATCCGCTCAAGGCTCCAGAAACCTCGTTTCTATGTAGAGCGCTGAAATCGGCGTAGCGGATCGGGAGGTCGCGATAGCTGCGCACTTTACTTGAAAAGAGCAGACAGTGTCCGGGGCAATTCATGGGTTTCAATCCGAACTCTTCGTCTTGTCCTGCTTCTTTACCCTCTGTTTCCCCGCTCGCGCCTCTTCCTTGCACCGAGAACATGTCCTCTGCATACTTGTCCCAATGCCCAGAGACTTTCCATAATGACTTTTTATAAATGGTGGGGGTTACGACTTCTTCGAAGCCGAATTGAGGGTATTGCGCTCGAAGGAATGCCTGTAGTTTCTGAAATAAAGCCGCGCCATTGGGGAGGAAAAGAGGGGATCCGGGACTGGATGGGTGCGTGATGAAGAGGTCGTAGGCATTGGCTATTGTGCGGTGATCTTTTGAGGGAGTAGATATTTCTTCAGGTCTCGGACTCAGGGTATTAAGGCTTTTCGGCGAAAGTTTCTCAGGTGAGTTTTTGGGCGCGGATGCGTGGAACGCTTGGGGAGCGCAGCTGGAGCATAGTCGGATGCGTGGTCTGCCATTGAGATGTGAGTACCGGAAATTCGACCGTATGTGTCTTGATGTATGTGCGTTGAAGAGCGATAGGCGCGGGGATGGCATCGAGGATTTCTACGGGTGAACATTTTGGCCGCGGTCAAGTTGAGATGATACGCTGTCACGTGCATCGCATGCGACACTCTGTGAAGCCACACTTTTGCGGTAAGCCTTTCTATTACCCCCG
>AJFK01000258.1:0-110859 GCA_000467715.1 Hysterium pulicare CBS 123377 | reverse complement strand
TAATAGCTAATAACTATACTAAGTTTTATATAATATTAATTTTACCTACTAAGCTTAACCTTAAATACTAGCTAGCTTTACTAAAGATTTAGCCTTATTCTTTCTTAATTAAAAAGAACTTTTAAAACTTTAATTACTAAAAATATAAAAAAAAAAATTATTATTCTATAACGTAGGCTTACTATATAAAATAGGTATAATATTTGCGCTAAAGTATACAGCTAATTTAGCGTTAAATTTTGCTAAAATCTAC
Organism: Hysterium pulicare CBS 123377; assembly: GCA_000467715.1. NCBI lineage: Eukaryota > Fungi > Ascomycota > Dothideomycetes > Hysteriales > Hysteriaceae > Hysterium > Hysterium pulicare. The sequence continues at coordinate 110,606 of AJFK01000258.1, read as the reverse complement.
CTATTAGCCTTAATGTTAGCTACGGCCCTAGAACTACTACTACTATATTAATAGGAAATTATAGGCACTACATCTCTCTACATAATCGCATGCGACTTTAGCAATGGTATAATAGAGCAAGTCTAGGAACAAAATAGGAAAAGGACGGAAATCCAGGAAGGACGAAGGTTGAAGTAAAGGTGTTAAATGCTTACAAGTTCAGGGATATTGAAGATAAGTTCGTAAGCTATATTATAGGGAATTTGGTATACAACTTTGTGAAAGACAGCAGAGAGGCACTAGAGCCTACTTATCAAGTGCTGCATCCTGGGGGTGTAATCGCTCTAACAGCCTAGGCGAGCATCAAATAGATGAACAGGATCTCCTCTAGTCTTCAAGTTCCCGGAAGGCTACAATCCGACAACAGCACTTTACAGGGAACTTAAAGCAGTAGGAGTCAAGAGCGAAAACACTAGTAAATTTAACTATTTTATAGAATCAACTAATCTAATCCTCGTTGTAGATGGTTTTGTGCGTAGGAATAAATCTGGGTATGTTGTATTTTATCGGAGGTTATTCAGACGATGAGAAGGATCGGCCTTTTAAGGAGTAGTTAGCTTTACTGGACGAAAGACATCCCCTGAGCCCCAAAAATGCTAAAGATGTAGCAATCGTGGCAATTAGGCGGAAATATTGTATTGAAAATGTTATGCAAAGCTTGAAAGGAAGTGTTTTAGATGGAAAACAGCAATTGAGAGCAACGGGAAAAAGCAAGTTAGATTCAAGCACTCTCCATTTTTTCATCGTTCAACAACACGAAGTAACGATGCGTATCAAAACCAAAGAACCAACAACCAATGAACAATAAACCAATAAATCAAACACCAACGAACCAAAACCAATGAGAATCAAATGCGAAATCAAAGAAACACCGTTACATTATTCAATAAAATCAACTATAAATCAAAGCTTTAAATATAATCACTGTTTACGCGTGGTTGGGCTTTACCAAAATCGAGGATATACATGTTGTCGAAAAGTTCATGAAGCCATGCTGGAAGATAAGATGCAATATGTCATATCTGTATTCCCTCCATTCAACTCTTGACATGGCGAAATACATGATATATGAGCACCTGTGTTGGGAAAGAGAGGCGATACCTGGGTGATGGCCTCAGATCCATCTGATCACGTGGAACCTTTGTTAATATCAATTACATAATCTCTTGGCAGCCTTCGGCATGAGCTCCACAGTCTCAGTTCATGAAAGATACATGATTGTCCGAGGCGCTGGCTGAAGGGCCGCAATGCTCCCTTTTTCTATTTGCATTCTTCTCAATGCTCTTTCAGTTCTCACTCGTGCCAGCCCCGACTACCATGAACGGCTCCTCCTCCGTCCCCTCCCGCAGTCCGCTCTCCTCGCCTCCTTCAATTTTCGCAGCAACGAGTCCTCGACATCCTTTGAGCATCAGAACTTTAGATACTTCCCTCGCTCCCTAGGGCAGATACTACAACATGCGCATACCAGGGAAGTACACCTCCGTTTCAGCTTGGGAAGATGGGACGCTGAGAATTGGGGTACAAGACCTTGGGACGGTGCCAGAGAAGGAGGGACTGGGGTGGAACTATGGGCGTGGGTGGAGGCTAGCGGTGAGGAAGAGTACTTACTAACTAATCTTTCATGAAGAGATTGTAGCTAAACTTTGCCCAGGGCATTTTTGCGCTGGCTGACGTTGACAAATGCACTCTCGGGGCTATTCTGTGCCTCACTGAACTTCATTGATTCCACGAAGACCATACGGCCAGCTAGGTCGTTCCAACAAGAAGGACATCACCACAACTCTTCAGCATCGAATCTGCATTTACTTCACGGTACACTGCCTCACGAAGTGGTCTGCACGGAGAATTTAACACCCTTCCTCAAATTGCTTCCGTGCAAAGGCAAAGCTGGTATTTCGAGTCTTCTCGACGGGCACAAATTATTCGATGCGTCGTGGCAAACCATGTCAATCGACGTCAGGCCTGTTTGTGGTGCTGGTGGGTTTGACTGCATTCTTGAGATGGAGCAGACTGTGGATATGGTTCTGGATATTGAGAGATCTAAAAGACCCCGAGGTAGGCCAGTTTACTCTGTCACTAGCAAGCCTTTTTAAGTAATTGTAGACAACCCCATACCCCGGCCCGCACCGATAGAAGAGCTGCCTTGCGACGAATCTAAGCCGTACAATGCGGAGGATACCTGCTATCCACTCGATAAAGACGCTGAACCATCATGGAGTCTCACAGAGATTTTTGGTAGGCCGCTCAGAGGAGCGTGCCCGTTGAGTGAAGACGAAAGCGAAGGATCCGAGACTGTCTGTATTAATGTTCCGTCAGAAAGAGACGTGCAAGTGAGTACCTCTGCGCATTTAGTCGAGACTAGGCAAGTGGAAGGCCTTCTTAGGTGCTACAGACTTCCAAGTAAGTGTGCTCTTTACGGTTTTAGCATGTCTTGGCTTGTTAACAAGATCTAGCTGGAGTGGACTTCGACCTGGTGCTTCCCGAGCAGAAGATGACAACCACTTTGGCACTGCCCCCACCTCCTTTGTACGCTGCACGTTCCATCAACGGTCACGGCCAGGAACGAGGTAGTGTCCAGGCTGTCCTAACAAATCCCTCCTCTTCCGATTCCATCGACCTCGTCTACCTTGAGTCACTTCCATGGTTCATGAAACCATACCTGCACACACTTCGCGCTTCTGTGTCCAACTCAAATTTAAATCCGATCAAGGAAACTTATTATCGCCCAGCAGTAGATCGCCATCGAGGCACGCATCTTGAGTTGTTGCTTTCCATTCCGCCATCCTCGACACTGACTTTAACCTACGACTTCGAAAAAGCAATCCTGAGATACACCGAATATCCGCCAGACGCTAATCGGGGCTTTGACGTTGCACCCGCCGTCATTCGGCTTCTTTCTTTCGAGTCGAAGTCGAACATGAAAGGCGTGTACTTACGTACCACATCACTTCTACTTCCTCTACCAACACCCGATTTTAGTATGCCGTATAATGTTATTATCTTGACAAGTACGGTTATGGCGCTTGGATTTGGAAACATCTTCAATTTACTAGTGAGAAGGTTCGTTGGTGCCGATGAAGTGGAGGGATTTGGGGCTGGCGGTTTACGGGGAGTGATCAGGGGTCGGATCGCACGGATTAGGATGAGGTTTCTGGGAAAAGGGAGTAAGACTGAGTAGCTCGTTACCAAATATAAGACAAATAAATCACTAAGCTGTGCGCTCTGTGTTCAACATCGAATTCTACTACTCCAGGCTTCAAAGAGCGAAAGTGCATTTTGCAGCCGCCAAAGTATGAAGTCAATATTACAATCTCGGAGTAATTTCCTCCGCAAAATCTCAACATACCTAGGTAGTTGCCGAATGTTCCCCGCAACACCTTCGATCATCGTGGCGAGGGGCCAAAGATCGACGACGATTGGGGATAAGGGCCCCTTCTCAAATAAGAGGGGACTGCCTACCGTGTTTCCATTTTAGCTAGAATCCAATTCTTGGGTTTTTAATAGAACTCCTATAACATAGCATCTACTATCATGGGAAAACTTCCTCTTACATTTGCCTGTGGCCTTACAGACCGCATGAACGCCCTGTATACAGGAGAAGTCCAGCCGTCAGGTCTAGATCTCAATTTCCTGGCTGTTAACCACCCACGCGATGTTTTCGATCGAATGGTCGGAAACCAGGAGTTTGATGCTTCAGAGCTCTCCGCCTCCGAATACATCACGCGCTATGTAGCCGGTGACCGCCAATTCATTGCCATCCCAGCATTTCCATCACGGGCATTCAGGCACAGTTTCATCTGTGTAAATGGCCGTACTGTGAAGAAGCCAGAGGATCTTGCGGGAAAGAAAATTGGTGTGCAGCTGTACACTATGACGGCGGCGGTGTGGATCAGGGGACTCCTTGAACAGCAGGGTGTCAATTTATCTGATGTGCAGTGGGTTGAAGGAGCTATGGAGACCGGAAAGGCACATGGGCAGCCAAGTGCACTCCCCACAATCAGGCCAATTTCGATCACCAAAAACAGGAGTGGGAAGTCGTTGAGTCAGTTATTAGAGGATGGTGAAATCGACGCCACCATTGGTGCAGATTGTCCACCATGTCTGGGCAAAGCAGAACATGTCGAGCGTCTTTTCATGGACTTCAAAGAGGTAGAGAAGAAGTACTGGACCGAATATGGCATCTTCCCCATTATGCACTTGGTCGTTATTCGACGCGATGTCTATGAGAAAAACCGGTGGGTTGCGACGTCTCTCTTCAATGCTTTGAACGAGAGTAAAGATATTGCATATAAGCGAATGCGCTTCCTCGGAGCTTTACAGTACATGTTGCCTTGGTTGGCGAGCGAGCTCGATGAGATTGAGGAGGTGTTTGGTGGTGATCCTTGGCCATACGGAGTTGGTGAAAACCGGAAGACTTTGGAGGCTTTGGTTCAATTCTTGCACAATCAAGGTATGATTGAACGCAAAGTAGAGGTTGACGAGCTTTTCGCGCCAGTGAAGAGAGAGTTCATGAAGATATGAGGTGCTATAACCAGCCACAAGGTTCAGCCAGGGGCTGGGATGAAGAACTCGATACTGTGGTCAGCTTGCAGAGCTCTGTATAGACCAAGCTCCCTAAGAATGTCTTTCTGCGTCTCGAACTCGATCGTGTGACATGAGTATGCGCCTGTTGTTCCTTGGAAATCAGTGGTTCTCAAGGACTGTTTTCCGTAGCAGACAAATGTTCATAAGGTCTTTAATAAATGTTGCGTAGCTCCCGCACGGCGAAGGCCCGAATGAGTCCGTAAAATCGAGCAAGATTTGCTCTATGGTTGATCCGTGGTTTGATCTTGTCCCTTAGTCTTGCCGTATGCACCACCTGCAAGCTTGCGCATTTCTAGCGCCCGTTTATATGGTGGTGCTGTAGGAGGTTGTACCGGATCGAGACTGACTCTATCTTTGGGAAGATGGTACGTAGCGTCTGCATCGTAAGTCGAAAGATCACCGCAAGCCAAGAATGGAGCAATCCATCGGATGTGGCCTTCTTCATCCTCGTCCTCGGAACCTAGGTTTATTTCCGTGACCCCGTCGTTCCCTAGCTTGGTAGATGGTCTTGATTTATGTGTCGGCTTCGGCGGGTCGACTGATGATAAGCCTGAGCCCGCTGCTACCGGTTTCTCTAAACTCGCCCTGAAGCCCTTCGGCGGACAGAAGTCTTCACAGACAACAAACGCTTCAATACTACTTGCTCTGCTACTGCGAGGTTTGGCTACATGCACCCTCGCGAAAACGGTTTTCAGCTGAGCAAAAAGAAGATCCACACCCTTGCCCCTGAATATCTTTGCAATAAACTTGCCGCCAGGTTTTAGAACACAGAGAGCCAGATTAAGAGCTGCCCAAAGTAGCTGGCTTTGAACATAAATGTCAAGGTCGTGCAGGCCGGTGACATCCGGTGCGCCGTCTGAAATGACCAGGTCGACCGGGTGAGAGGCAGAAGTAGCTGAAGGGATGAACGTTTCCGGATCCAGGGCCTTCAAAAGGAGTGGAATGGTGGAGGGGTGGGTGATGTCCGCTCGAAGCGTTGTTACCCCTTCTAAAGGACTCATAGGCTGAAGGTCTATGGCAACAATCCTTACTCCTTCCCTCGGGTTCAGTTTCTGCTTCTCTTCAGTTTCTGCGACAAGGGATGAAGCCTCGTGATCGGTGCCCAGGACGTAGCGACGCGTCTCCTTTTGCTTTCCTTCCCATCCGGCGCGTCCGAACTTTTCTCCTTTGATAAGGACACGTGAAAGCACTTGGCTCCAGCTTCCAGGTGCCGCACAGAGGTCGACGACGCGGGTCACACCCTCGAAGAGATTGAATTCTTCATCCAGTTGGAGGAGTTTGTAGGCGCTCCGGGCACGCCAGCCCTGCTCTTTTGCGAGTCTGTAATAAGCATCGCGCTTATCCTTTGATGACTTGCCCATGTGTGGGATGACTTCGAGTGTGGTGAAATTGTCACCGAAGACGCCCGACATGTCTCCAAAAACATCCGTAGCCGAGATAGTCACGTGCAAACTAGCGGACCTCAGATCGAGAGGCAATTTTTCGCGAGGCTATAATGCCACACCAAAATTTCCTCCCCGACGCCAGCATTTACACAAACCCGCAATCATGGCCCAATCTGGAGCAAAGCGAGGTCTACCTCCGAAAGGAGCGGCAACGAATGCCCGCAAACGACAGAAATTGGATCACGTCGGCCCCCCGACGCCTGCAATACCCCCAAAAGCTTCAGGCCGCCCAGTCCGCCTCGACGAACTGCAATGGAAGGAAGTAGCCATGCCCGATCGTCTGGATGATTTTGAAGGGTTCTTTGGGCTAGAAGAGATTGAAGACGTAGATGTTGTTCGGGACGCTGCTACGGGGAGAGTCTCCTTTGCGACAACGAAGCAGGAGAAGAAAGTAGTGGAACCTATTACACGTAAATGGAAAGACGGAAAATACCAAGAGAAGGAGCGTACACTCCCGGATATATCTGGACCTGATGAAACCGACGATGAAGTTTGGTCTGGATTCGGCGATGAGGAAAGGCATGAAGAACAGAATCCACTTACACCTCCCAATTTATCCTCAATAAGCGGGCAAAACGATGTTGGAAAGACAGTTCCCAAAAGGACTTCCTTTAGGCTCAGCTCACATGGCGACAGTGCCTTCAGGGTTCTTGAGGACGAATCTTTGGATGCCGGCATGGGTAAGATAGACCTTTCATCGTGGGGAGACTTGCGATTATCCACAGAAACTCTGTCTTCGCTGGCCAAAATGAAGTTCTTCCAGCCAACACCTATTCAGGCTTCCGCAATACCGGAAATCCTCTCTGGGCATGATGTAATCGGTAAAGCATCTACCGGCTCGGGGAAGACTCTTGCGTTCGGAATACCTATTTTTGAATCATATCTTGCATCAGCTCGACAGATGCCCACGAACCCAACGGGACCATCGCAGAAGTCGCCTATTGCCCTGGTACTCTCTCCGACAAGAGAACTCGCCCATCAGATTACTGCTCATCTAAAGGCGTTGTGTTCAGATCGTAGCTTCGAAGGGCCTTCAATCGCCACCGTTACTGGCGGCCTATCTGTTCAAAAACAGCGTCGCTTACTCTCGAACGCTGATATCGTGATTGGTACTCCCGGACGACTGTGGGAGGTGATTAGTTCAGGGCAAGGGCTTGCGAAGTCATTCAAGCAAGTTCGCTTCCTTGTCGTTGATGAGGCAGACCGCTTGCTCAGCGAGGGCCATTTTAAAGAAGTTGAAGAGATCCTCAACGTTCTTGAACGTGTTGAAGAAGACGAATCTTCTGAGGCTGTATTGGACTCTTCTGAACTGCCTCGTCAAACCTTAATTTTCTCTGCAACTTTTCATAAAGGCTTGCAACAGAAACTCGCAACTAAAGGGAAAAAGGGAGAAGACTTAATGGACAGGCAAGAGTCCATGCAATACCTACTAAAGAAGCTCCGATTTAGAGAAGAAAAACCTAAGTTCATTGATGTTAACCCGGTATCGCAAATGGCAACAGGTCTTAAAGAGGGCCTGATTGAGTGTGTGGGCACCGAAAAAGATCTTTTTCTTTACGCACTGTTGCTATTTCATCCGAAGAAACGCAGTCTTATCTTCACAAATTCTATATCAGCCGTTCGCCGCCTAACTCCTTTCCTTCAGAATCTCAACCTTCCGGCTCTAGCGCTTCACTCTCAAATGCCACAGAAAGCCCGACTACGCTCCGTCGAACGCTTTACCGCCCAACCAGGATCCATAATGGTTGCCACTGACGTAGCCGCTCGGGGCCTTGATATTCCCTGTGTTGAACTGATTTTGCATTACCACCTACCACGGGCCGCAGACACATACGTGCACCGTTCTGGACGTACTGCCCGGGCAGATGCTCTAGGATCCAGCATACTCATTTGCGCACCCGAAGAAGTTGCAGGCGTGCGAAGGCTTGTTGCAAAAGTTCATGCTCGGTCAAAAGCAGGGAATAGTCCTCAAAAGGGTCCTTACTTTATACGCTCGCTAGACATTGATCGCCGTATTGTCTCAAGACTTAAGCAACGAACCACCCTAGCAAAACAACTTGCCGATGCAACCATTGCTAAAGAAAAGAAACATAATGAGGATGACTGGTTACGTGCCGCAGCCGAGGATTTAGGTGTGGATTATGATAGCGAGGAGTTCGAGGCCGAAGCTCCTGGACGCAGGGGCCGCGGAAGTGGGCGCAGAAAGAAGGAGAAGGCAGCTCGAGAATTGAGTAAGGGTCAAATACAATCGCTGAAAGCGGAGCTCAAAGAGCTCCTGAAGCAAAGAGTAAATGTCGGGGTCAGCGAACGATATCTAACTAGTGGAGGCGTTGATGTAGACTCCTTGCTTAAGGGACAGACTAAGAAGGAATTCCTAGGGAGAGTAGAGGGATTCGACTTTGAGAACGAACCGTAGGGTTAGATGATTTACGATCGCAGTCGTGGCAATGAAGACAACGCTACCGTACGATCACTGCTTACACCGCCGCTTTTGATAATAGAGTCGTATAATACTTTGCTTCTGAAGTAGACTGCTGGGCTTATATCCAGAACAGCTTATGGGCAATCCTGTTGAGCTGCCTGATATTCGGCGTATCGGCTACAATCTGGTAGCGAACTGCTATTAGTTAAGCATGCATTACTTTTGCCGTGTATAAAGAGAGTGATAGGCCTGGTGCTTTCAGCCAAGAGAATGCATCCCGTTGCCTGACCCAGTTCCGAAAGGATTTCAAGCTTCCAGTTACAGACCAAGATAATGTCTATGGCCTTACTCCTGGGTTTTCCAACTCCGCAAATTGGTCTAAACTTAAACAAAGCGGCGGCAAACGCGACTCATTGGACTCGTTCATTCTAGCTCTACAAAGAGTTGAAAAAGCGAACTTGGTGGTTATAGTTATTGATGGAATGACCATTTACCATCAAAAGCTTTCAACTTTTGCAAAGAAAGGACCTGGATGTACGTTTTTTCTTCTCTATCACTCTACCAAAGCTAACTCCCGGGTTCCCACAGGCCATATATCGATTATCACTGTCGTAAGTTTGGTGAATATGACATCTTGACACGCCTTCCAGGACTTCTGTGCATCGCGTACAACCACTCTTGCTTATGGCGTCTGCCAGCTTAATTACTTAGTTGGCTTCGATGTGAAAACAACCTCACTGGAGGCAACTTCACTGGAGACAACCTCACCAGACACAACTTAGAATCAAATTAGTCTTTGGGAGGAAAGTAGAAAGATATTTCTGGAGCATACCTTTCCAGTTATGACACGTAGGAGGAACGCTAGGAGGTCTTAATGTGGCCAATATTTGGACCAGACCGGAAGCGCCCCTCAAACTCAAACCCTTCGACACTCACATTTCGCGAATATCTACTCATATACTCTCTGCTTCTAACATCCTCGTAACCTGCGCCTCAGCTGAACTTAAGTTTAGGCTTAGCCACCACCTGAAGGCCGAGGGCATTCCACAATCGATTTATCAAGGTCTGGCCTCTGACACTCCGACCCACAAGCCCTCGGCACATGATTGGCAGCTGGACACGTTCTGGCTGCCATGCGGAAATATTGGCGCTCGGCTTTGGGAACAAAGTGTACCAAACAAGCCCTAAAGACTTGTCCCTCGCCTGTTATAGCCCCTTCTGATGCTTTCCTTCCGGGGTATATTCTTTTTCGTATTTCAGCCTCAGCCTTGTGTTTCTGCCTTGAAAATGTCTGCACCCGCCGGCAACCCTTTAGAACATCCTCTTGTTCATTTTCCTGTAAACTTTGTAGACCCCAAGTTCTCGTTCGAAAGGTACCGTCTGAAAAGAACGTTTCTTCTCCTCTACTCATTATTTACCCCACAAGAACACACTGGTTTCTTACCAGCCTGGCCAAGATTTATTTGTATTGTCGATTGGATTTGTGAATCCTATCCTCCATTTTGCCAGGACGTAGGAAAGCTAGACTTAGATCTCCCTGAACCATCGAAAAAGCAACGGCCGGCAGATAATCATCATCATCATCACTATCGAGGTGCGCGCAGACTTGGTGAAGTAAGGTAAATGAGGCCGTCTCCTGCGAAACATTGAGTCACAACACTTCCTGGATATTAGAGTAAGATTTCCGACCAAAAACTGCAGTCCATCTTAGTCGCAATGATCTAGATGCGCTCAGCTTCTCGTGTACCCTTCGCTAATTTATCTCCCTGAAGGCCTTTCCCCGCACACATCACGTCATGTTTTACTCACGGAGAGGTACACAAAGGAGAGACGCCTCAAATGCCCTCTCAGTACCATGGATTTGTATACTGGTTGCCGTGTTTATCCTGAATGCAAAGTTGGCATCGAGCACAGCCATTCCAAGCTTCAAGGATCACTTCAACGACATGCTGCCAAATAAGAATGCGACAGGGGGTCCAGTAGGCGAGATACAATGCTACGCCCTGCCATACGGGGCAATTGGCGTACTCTCGCATTTATTGACTTACTGGACGATAGCGTGGATGGGTTTTGGTCGCAGTCCCTTGTGGCCTTGGCATAGGATGGAATCTAGCAAATTCGACATAGCACTGGCGTCGGTGAGTCTCGTAGCCTGCATCCCGCTGGCAGCCGTCTCGATTCATCGTTGCCGCCTCAGCTGGCACTTCATCTTAATTGGCGTGTGGAAACTCGTAATGTCCGTCACACTTGGTTGCACTACGATTCATCGGTCCTTGATCACTCGCAGAACGGCATCTCCGGCAGCTGATACAGCAACTTTGCTGTCGAATATGACACCACGACTTCAGCAAACAGCCTACCATCCTATTGGAACGCCACCACAGCCGCACTATCAACAAAGACCGCCCATGTACAAGCAGGCAAACCAGACGCAAACCTCGTTCTTTCACTCTGAGGATCAACTCCCTCCCCAAGCACTCGCTAAAAAGGAAGACTACTCCCCCTTATATTGGCTGATTCTGTATCTCCTGGGAACTATCACCGGAATGGTTGGTCTACTTGCGCTAATTATAGCCGATTTTGGACACAACAAAGACGTCCGGTCCATAACGTTCGGATTCGTGGTTATCATCCTCTTGCTCTCCCTCACCACAGCTATCTACTGGTACAAGAAGCATTGGGAGAGTGGAAAAGGCGGATACGAGGCGCTCAAGTCAGCATATATCCACACCTTTGGGGGATTTCTGATGACTCTAGTGGCGGCCTTTGGGGCTTTTAGTGCTCTATACAGCGATTTAGTCTTGGCCGCTATAGCGAATAATTGGAGCGGCTTTCCAAGTGATGATAATGCGGTGCTCTATTGGGCTTGGTTCATAGCAAAGAGGTTGCCTATGTTTTCGCATTAACTTTCGAAGATCTTAAGGGAGGGCCACCGGGTTCCTGGCTATAAGTGAAATAGCTCGGGACTAGAATCGTAATCCGGAGCCCGTGGGGTGAGAAATTTTTGGATTCCTTACAATCGTTTCGGTACAGACATTATACGAGATAAATTGTTCCTCATAGTTATCCAGTCTTCACGACCAATACGTCACAGGAAATGCAAAGGCTCTTAGAAGACCGGAGTTGGGCCGAGGCAACAAGCACATCTACGCCTCCCGACTCTGTACCGCTTTGTATGGGCTTTTGCCCGATACCCCCCTTTTGCCCGACCTAGTCCTAAACGAATAACGATCTTTGTTTTGACGAGTTTAGTGGGGACAATTACCTTAGGAGGTTAGGTCGGGCAAAAGGGGGGTATCCGGCAAAAGCCCATACAAAGCGGTATCAGCTTGCCAAACCATTTGCTGTTTTCTCCAGCCAAATTCTACGCACAATGGATGCTCGAGAATGGCAGCATACTGTCGCGAATGAATCATTTCTCATCTCCACATCCCCTAATCTCCTTCCCCATGATTTCATCCAAGAGGCGTTTGATAATGCTGCCATGTACTGGGCGCAACCCATAGCGGCTTCAGACGTGAGAGTAATGCTCGACAATTCCTTGACATTTGGCCTCTACAAAGAGGGAGGCACCGATTCAGAAGGCCGGTTCAAACATGTACCCATCGGCCTGGCACGCATCATCACCGACTACGTTACCTTTGCCTACCTCACAGACGTCTACATACTCTCAAGCTATCGAGGGCTGGGGCTTGGCAAATGGTTGATCGCTTGCTGTAAGGAAATCATCGAAGACGTGCCATCACTAAGACGAGTTTTCCTCCTGACAAGTTCCGACCATGGGAAACGTTTCTACAAACGAGAAATGGGTCTCGAGGTCATGGACGCCGACAAGGGCGGGATGGTAGCTATGAGCGGGAAGAAGGCGGACCTCATGGCGGCTGGTTCAGGAAAAGAAAGCAATTCTTCAGCCTGACTCTGGCCATGGCGGTCGGCGATGGCGACCATGTGGTGATCCGTTGTTAAGCTGTTTCGGGCTTAGCCCCTCCTCACAGCTTCCGTCCTCTATGACAGACAAATAGACCACCACACTACATTCACCGTAATGGCTGCGACCACATTATTAATATCCTTCGCCCTAGACCCTCGCCATCGCCCATCTTCCCTTCCTCACTATAGAAGGGCGACGATGTTTCCACGACGATAGAAACCATCCTGGCATTCGTCCTAAGCAAACTATTGCGCCATACTTCTTCCATATCGCGCCGGCTTCCGGAAACGCACTTGGCGTGTATCTTCGTTCTCACTGTCGGAGGCAGAGGACCCCCGTCGAATTTGAGAGCAGGACCGCCAATATGACTGACAGCCTCAAACGGAAGCGCTCACTGCCACTCACACCTCCATTGTCTACGGAGGATCCTGAAGGTGCAAGTTTACTCGATCGAGCTGTTCATGTTCTGCATACCGAAGCCACCGCTCTCTCCCATGTTACTAGGCTATACCAGACCGATCCCGATGCTAGAGATGGGTTACTCCGAGCGGTACATTGTATAAACAAAGTGAATGCGGGCGGCGGAAAGATTATCATATGCGGCGTGGGGAAAAGTGGCCTGGTGGGAATGAAGATTGTTGCCACTATGAAGAGCTTGGGAATTGGTGCTTCTTTCTTGCATGCATCAGAAGCCATACATGGGGACCTAGGAGATATAAGACAAGTAAAGCAACCTATGAGGCGTTCATCGATATCTAAATCTAACAATGGTGATTTCCCAGGGAGACGCACTCATGTTTGTAACATACTCAGGGCGCACTTCTGAGCTACTCAAAATCTTACCTCATATCCCTGGCGTGCCAATCCTTGCTATCACCTCTCACTCCACATCTCCGTTATTCACGGAACGCCCCGATACCATTTTCCTACCTGCGCCGATACATGAGCTCGAAGAGATCTCATTTGGACTGGCTGCGCCCACAACGTCAACGACAGTGGCCATGGCATGCGGTGACATGCTCGCGCTCGCAGTTGGACAAGCTATGCACCAGGAAAGAACGAGGCATATATTTCAAAAGAATCATCCAGGGGGGGCAATAGGTGCGAAGAAGCGGCAGCTCCCAGATAAGAAAAAGTTGGAAAAGGAGACGTTCAGGACAAAGCTAAAGAAACCTGCGCCTTCTGATATATGAAAACAATATATGTACCACGAGATTTCCAAATATTGATAATAATTCATGTCCTATCTTCGAAAGCGACCTTCCTAATGCTTCCGGATACGTGCTCCATGTTGTCGCGACGTCTTCCAGTTTTCTAGCTGCGTGTCTTGACCTTAGACTCTGTTGACTGGTGTGTTGCTTTAGAGACATAGGCCAGGTCACAATAAATAAATGTAAGCATTTAGACTATCCGGTGATATAATTCTCAAGTTTAGTGCTTTCTCGCTAGAGTTGGTTTAACAGCAGTTCGCTACCAGATTGTAGCCGAGATTTGGTTGCAACAAGGTCTGTGTTTGGAACCTGGGGTAATATTTTTTGGGGGAGTAGACATCTGGCAGTTTGCGTCGAGTGCCAATCTGTAGAATCTTCACCAAATTTCCTTGATTGCTTGAACGCTGTGGTTGGTTGATACCACAAGAGCTATGGGATTAAGAGGCTTCCTTCATAGGGTTGTCCGGACCTCATTGATCAGTATCTCCAATGTACGAAGATCCCACCTACACCCCTCTTTGGGACTTCATGATTCACCAGTAACTTCCATTGCTTTCTGATGTCCGTTTGAGATCGACCGATGGTGTTCGCTAAAGTCTTTAGGAATGAGGTAGTCTCAACAAACAAGAAAGCGCCCGACAAGATAATGCGCTAGCTAAGGTAGGAGAGAGGATATACTAAATGTAAACAGTATTGTGGCAAGCGCAGAAAGAAAGAGAATGTAGGAAACGTCGCAAACCGAAACGCGGTCGATATTGTTAGATCGCATTTGACTTGCGTCTGATTTGCTCTGCCTTGACCGCCATGTCCGAACAAGGTGGTTTTCATCCGCTTAATATTGAATGCCGTGCCCTTGAACACTATGCCCTTGAATGCCAATCCCAGCATTGTACTCAATAGGATCGTGAGCCTTCCAGTTGAAAATAATAGCTTAAATTTGTCAATGGTCCGTAGCAATTAAATTTATGAATAAAAGGAGTCTTACAAACTTGGCAATGTAGTCCTCTTTCTTCTTTCTTGGCACTAGACTAGTAATCATGAATGCCATGCTATTAGCTTTCTCGATTACTTCCAGGTTGGTAACAGGATGGGTATTTACAATGTAGTAGGTTTCTTTGGTGTAGCCAAACCGCGGTAAGTTCAAAATGCTCCTCTAACTTCTTAAGGTCAAAATCCTAGATTGAGAATGCATCGGAATAAATATTATAGTAATAACCGCGTTCCAAAGAATATATTGAGCTCGAATCTTACGATTGACTAGGTCAGCACTATGCAACCCAATAATTGTCAAGCGCTGGAGTTGAATGAACGGCATTGTGAAGCTTCATCGGTAAATGCTTTTTGAGTCCACGGCGGTGGGGATGCATAGATGCCTAGATGCCTAGAAATCTTTCGTTAATTGGTATACTCCTTAAAATGCACAGCCCTATAAATGCCCGACAAGGCTATCCGTCACTCCTAGTCTCATTAATCAGAATCGTAGTCGACCAGTAGCATCAAGGGTTTTATATCGACCGTCTGATGCCTGTCATCATTATCCATCGTGTCGTTAACAGTATTCGTAATGCCGGGACTCTCTTTTTGTTTGATGTCATTACTCCTTTTTCGTTTGAGGCCTAGAATGATCCCATTCCCAGTCTTTGACTTTGAGTGTGGGTTATCGTTTAAAAAAGGATCCATAGCAGCCCTAGTGTTCCCCAGTAAGTTATGCTGTAGCTCGTCTCTCTGCTTCTCCACCTTGACTTCGGCCTTGGGTCTCTTGTTCTTAGGCTCTTTATCATTGGGTTTATTGGATCCATTTGTAGCAGCAAAAAGAGGTTTCCTAAACGCTTCGTGTACCTGGAAATCATTCGATCCGGCCATGCCAAACTCAACGAGGCTCGCCCTCGTCCTATCACTGTCAACCTCATCCGAAATCTCAAGATGAAGCCCAAATCTGTCCTGAATATCTTCTTTACGTCGTTCACTTTCCTGCAACACCTTCCTTTGTGGTCGAAAATCCCTTCTCAACCGCCTATTCATCTCATACGGATCTTTCCAGTCCCTTTCCTGAGCCTCTAATAGTTCCTCCACACGCTCGCGGTTCTTCTTCTCAGCACCTTTCTCGTCCGCGTTTCCCTCAAGCGCAGTGAACGCATCGTTCCTCCTCCTCTCCCTCTCCTCTTCCGTCAAAATGCCTCCTAGCTCGCCCCCTACATCTTTCTCCTCCCCATAATCTCGCCGTTTCCCTCCATCTCTGACGACATATTCCGTAGTCTTAGGGTCAGTTGTAATCTCAATCCACCCCCCACAAGCGGTATGTTTCATTCGAAAGCTCCATATGGGCGTAGAGTAGTAATTGCCGATTTTCTTTTTTTCAGCATTGAAGCGCACGCCTTGACCAATGATGGCTGGTGGGCTGCATGTATCGCACCAGACTGGGAAGGGCATTTCGAAACGCACGGTCAGGATACCTTGGTTGATTTTGCGGGCGCGGGATCCAAGCGGGTGCGATGTGTTGAAGGCGGGAGCATTTTCAGTATCTGGCGGGTAGTATCTACCCATGTTAAAGCCTTGCATCGTGAAGGTGTAAGTTGAAGAACAGGCGCAATGTGCGAGTGTCAAAGAGTAATAATCAGGTGGATATTTGACTGCGTGGTGTTCATTTGAGAGAACAGTAAGTTAAAGGCGGCGGCTGGGGCGGTCAGAGCTCAAATAAAGTCACATGTAACAGCTTCAATTAATAAGCATATTCATTTGTTCTCTAATGGCTGATGCTGATGTAAGCCCATTAAGGTCTGGGGTAACTGAGGTAACTCCTATTCGCTTATCCATTTTATCGCTCTATTTCCCTGAGAGATGAAAAGTAACGATATCTCAGAAACCACATGCTTCTTGAAGCCATTGATTAAGAACGCACATGGTTTTGAAGTCTATAAGCTTGAGCTAAATCCGTTCAGGGACCAACCGCCTTTCCATCAATGCCATATATCGCCATTTATAGGCTGAGTGATGCTATACGCGCTTCTCCTCTACCATTTAGCCATGTGGTAAGTCTCTTAAGCCGAGGAATCAGTAAGAAGCTTCGTAATCTTGCCAATAGCAATAGTTTGCCCTTGGTCCCTGTTTAATCATTAGACTAATTGCTAGCCTTTGAACTCTGCAATAGAAGCGTGACATACCTCAGTGTGAAGCGACCTAATTGGGGATAGTCCTCAAACCTCTCCACGCAAAGAGATCCCGCACCACCAGTGACTTCTAGCCGAGCAATGATGCTCATCCCCTTCGTCGCAAACCCTGGGGGCTTCTTGCTCTTCCTTCCGGTTCCTTTCTCAAGCTTGTGCAATAATGCCGCAAATGTGACTTCTTCTTGAGCTGCGTGCACATGTAAAACGCAATTAAATCCGGCACTCAAAATACTCTTCAGTTCCAGTAGCACAATCTGAGCTTCAAATGCGGAAACGCAGTGAACAGGTCGTTTGGGGGAGCAGAGCACAAAGCCTGGAAGGATATCTTCTTCTTCGACGCCTCGGATACGTATACGAACTTGATCACCGCATGTAGCAGCACTAGATACATCAAGTTAGCAGAGAGAAAATCTTGACCAGTTTTTAATGCTCACGAGATCTCATCCTCTTGCTCTCCATATAGCGCTGCTATTGAGATGGTATCCCGATTTGGCATCATCAAGTATTTAGCCTCCTTCTTGATTACTCCAGACTCAACTTTGCCTTCAATCATGGTTCCTAGATCGCGGTATTTCGCCGCAATGGGCATCATGAAGGGAGCATTGACTTTCCGTTCGAGCGTTTGCATATTGTCTAGGTATTCGAGAAGGGAAGGTCCATCAAACCAAGGCGCCAAATCTTTGGGTACTCGGTTTTTAATTCCAACAGTAGTCTGCGCACTGATTGGCATGAATGCCAAGTCTACTCATGTCAGTCGAAAATCATATGACAGGGAAATAAACTCACCAGTCTTTGGATTGTACCCCACACCCTTTAAGAACACCGTAAGCTTTGATGTACATTCCTTGTAGCGCTCTTCTGACCATTCCACTGTAAGATCATCCATTTTGTTGACGACTACAACGAGCTTATTCACGCCCTGAGTCTTTGCAAGCATCGCATGCTCTCGCGTTTGGCCTCCCTTTTCAAAGCCAGTTTCGTATTCGCCTTTCCTCGCTGAAATGACGAGTACACCCACATCAGCTTGAGATGCACCACCAATCATATTCGGAACAAAGGTTTTGTGACCTGGGGCATCTAGTATGGTGTAACGGCGCTTCTCAGTCTCGAAAAAGCCTCTGCCGACCTCCACTGTCTTACCCTTCGATCGTTCCTCCTTGGTAAGATCAAGTGCCCAAGATAAGTACCATGTTTCTCGGCCAGCCTCTTTTGCTTCTCTCTTATACTTGTCCATTGTGCGCTCATCAACCATTCCAGTGGCATATAATATGCTACCACCCAGTGTTGACTTGCCAGCGTCGACATGACCAAGGAAGATGACATTGACATGTTCCTTACCATACATCTCAGCGAGGAGGCTCTCATCAACATCTGCTTCTTGTTCCTTAGCAACGGCATCTGCTTCTCGAGCTGCTTGTTTCTGTTCCGCCCGAGATGGACTGTCACGCCCAGAGGAAGGGGTTGGCGACGTTTTCCCTGAGCTAGCCGTCGTCTTTATTGGCTCTCCGGTCTTCTCGATTGCTTTAGCTGCCGTGACCTTTGCTCCAGCTTCAGGTACGCCTTTGTCGACATTCTCCTTGGCTGCAGTAGTACCAAGAGAGAGCACTTTGGTCTGTCCAGCCTTTTCAACCTTGGGTGTCGTGGTGTCTCCACTGATCGATAGCACTTTCGCCTTGGGAGCGGCGTCTCCTGAAATGCTTAGGACCTTGGCTTTTGGAGCTGCTTCCGCCGCTGGTTCATGAACTGGTGCAGGTGTAGTAGGATTCGATGTTTGGCCTAAGCTGTTGTCTCCTGCAGCAGGCCTCTTTGCAATTACTGGAACTTGACGTTGCTGCCCTTGCCCTTGCTGTTGCTGTTGCTGTTGCGGGAATCCTCCCTGTTGCTGATTAAAACCCCCATATTGATTTCCATATCCTTGCTGAGGCGGTTGGCCATACTGATTGTACTGCGGGTATCCTTGCTGGCCATACTGCTGGTATCCGCCATAAGCTTGCTGGTTATAATACTGCCCGTAGCCCTGTTGTCCGTAGCCACCACCGTATTGCGGATATTGTTGACCGGGAGTAAACGACTGTGCGCCTGGCTGAAAGTTTGCTGCTCCGGGTCGGAAGGCATTCGCTTGGGGGTTGTTCATGTTTAGGTTCTGTGTTTGCTGCGAGAGCTTCTCCTCTTCTTCCTCCCACGAGTCGGCCATTGTGCTGATTTTTGTGAAACGTGGTGAGGCGGGGGTATGAAGTTATCGATTAGTTTGACGGAGGAGGACCGCGGGCCGTGGGTTTGCCCAAGAAAATCGGAGGGGAGTGGGTACGATTAGGACGTGTTAGTTAGATATACGAATTTGAAATTCTCGTCGACAGTGAGAGAGTTGAAATGCAACTCTCTGAAAATGAAAGCCTCGCTCGGTGACGTGGGGCTGGCCTAGGCCTGCATAAAGCCATTTTTCGCATGACTCACGTGCCTGCCCTTTCAATGGCTTGTGATGACTGCTACCTTTGTAACCAAACCGAGCAGTCCTAGAGCTACCTATTCACCGAAACTGCAACACCACGTCCCGTTCCATTGTGAATCTGCATTGACACCAGAGTCATGTTCTTACATCAATTCCAAATATTTCATTCACATCCGCGTTCAAAATCACTGTTGCGTGTTTGATAAGTTGCTGCCTATGCGTTCTCCAAATCTGTAAACATTCCGCTACCTAGCACGCCTAGGTACTGCTACTGCTTTCTGGTAGTCGACTTCTCCACCGCCCAACATGGATCTTTTGCTGTCCAAGGTACGCTTGAGCTTTGAGTTATGCTTTTTTTAAGTGTCCACATCATTTCTGCAGCGTCCTCAAATCTGCACTATCATTCCTGCTATGACCTATGGTTTGGACACGGACTCACTGTTATGATAGGTGACCCAACAGGCAATGAACTATGCTATCCGAACAGGCATCACCATTACGAGTGGCTATGCACTTCGACAGTGTGGTCGCTTGATGAAGGTAAGATAATCGTGACACTAGTTGCCTACGTATCGCCGCCTGACCTGTCATTAGAGCGTGAAAGGAGCGGAACGAGAGCAATTATCTGCTTTGCAGCTCCGTCTGGAGAGCAAAATCAGAGTAAGAGAACTTCGACCATGTCGGACTTTGAGGCCCTGACTTGATAGATCATTTCACCTGCAATCGACATGATTGAGCTCATCGCAGCGAGAGGGAATACTTCCTTAGAATCAGCTGTAACCTTAACAAAAGCCCTTCGGTGGGATATCCAATCGCTTGGTGTCCGACTTGCGAAAACTGCTGGAGAAGAAGAACTGGCTCGAAAGATTTCGAAAGGGAAGCCAAATGCTCAAAATGAACCCGAACTGAAACTCATTGTTGCCGAAATCAAGAAGCTACTTGATCGGATAGAAGATGCTGTTCCACTGATCAATCTAGCCATCACGACGTCAGGCGTCAATCTCTCCACCACTCTTCCACAGACGGTTTCCCCTTCGCGATTACTGCAAGCGAGCACTTTTCTTACTGCCGGCGACACTGAATACGCAGTGCGAGATCCTCGCTCTCAACAAATTGGTCCAGCCTTTACCCTTTCCATGTATATGCTCTTCTCTGGGCATGCCTACAGGAATCATGATGAAGAAGGTATTCGAGAGACTACCTGGAAGGAGGTTATGCACAAAGCACGTGTTAAGCTCTTACGCGTCCCACTCGACAAAGTGAACGAGTATCCTTCACCGGATGGTGTTCATGCAAGTGGGGTCTCTAATGGAGCGCGACCTGCGTATATCCCGTCTGAGGAAAAGATCCATGAGTTTGCATACCAGCTCCTAGTTGTGGAAGACCTGGACGACGACCGTGTGCACACGTTCGACGAGGACGAGTTGCATCCCGGGCCATACGAGGATGTTCCTTTGGCGGGTATTCGGGAAATCATACCCATCCATGAGATATCCAAAATATTCTACGCCGATACTGGCAAAATTTTGAATATTGGCACCGATGGCGAAACGAATAACCCAATTCTTTTGTTGAAGCGAGATGTCAATGCTGTACCACCTCGTCGAATGATGGACCGTCACACAGCTGAGCCGGATTGGGATTACGATGATTCTTCTGAAGCAGGCGAGCAGTCAGAATCAAATGTACAATTACGGCGCGAATCATCCGTGAATTTGCCTGAAAGTGAAGAGCGGGACAAAAAGCAGAAGGCCACACATCAGCACATCTGGCGTCTTCCTCCCAATCTTGACCCTGAATGGATGGCCTTCGAAGTCTACACCGAGGAGTCAACCTCAGAATCCGACTTCGATGAAGTGGAGCCGGACCCGCCGACTCCCCTTGCCAGTTCTCCTTCCATCAACTCTAGACCACAGTCACAACGGTCGGTGTCTTTAGACCCATCCATCACTGCCGGTCTTGATCGCCTCGACCTACGCACACCTCCATATGGAACTCCTGGGACTCCGACACCACCAAACACCCAATTGATTCCATCCCCTCTCAAGTCCGCACACCCTGCTCCTAGGTGGGAGCCTCATCCCAAAGCTGCTCTTCCTGCTATTAAAACCTCTCTTTCACTCCTCGAAATGCTGGTCCGGCTAACCGCGCTCCAACAATTCCAGCAGTCATCTCACCTCGCCATTCCAGACGAACTCCTTACCTTCTTTCTATCAGAATCATCGACCGTTGGATCTGGAGGCGATGCTGAATTGCGACGGCGCGCGCGAAGAGAAGCCCGTCGCCGTGTAGGTTTTGATCCTTACGACGAGAGCCCAATCAAGCGGCGAGGGGAAGAGTATCTAGCGCACGTAAGAGAAGATGCTACGAGCCGATATGGCGAAAATGACTACACAAATACTCACAATACTTACGGCTCCCATGATCACGATTTCGACGAAAACGATAGTTCTCCATATGACTACGACGGTTATCCCCACGGTCGTCGCCCTCAGTACTCCCGATCTCGTAGTGGCACGCCCATCCGTTCGTCTCCCTATCAACCTTCTTCACCTCTGCTCTCCCCTAGTCTAGACGTGCCTCTTCCGTCAAGCGAGTTCAGACCGCAGCAAGGGAAGACACATCTAAACTCTCCGAGCCCATTGTTAAGGAGAGCCACGGCTCAACCTCCTTACCGAGGCCCACCGACTGCACCACCAACATCGAGCAGTCCGCGCATCGGAGCGGGAACCTCGCAACAGAGCGGGCTACCACAGCCGTCATCTGGGGGTGTGCATGCGCAGATGAGTTCGGCAGTACCAGAGACACCGCCTAGTAGTGGGAAGAAGAGTGCATAATTATTAAGCTGTACCAGTTGTAGGAGCTAATGTGAGCGATATGGTCCAGTGGTATTTAATGCCTGTAAGGGTGTCATGATTTCTTCAATGGGCACTGTGAGCGTAGATACCAAGAGGGATACTCTTTGTTCCACATGCAATGCGTAAGATCTCACTGAAGGGCATGGATAAGTCGGGCTTATTTTTTAAGATAATCAAGCTCTTTGGACTAATGAAGCACTCCTTATAACACAGAACGCCGTGTCATTGTTCCATTTGAAAGCAATATGTTACTCCCAATCCTCCTCATCGCTTTCTTCGGTTACAATCTTCTTCGGGTCCCTCGGACTCCCTGGCGCCCTACTTGTGGCACCACTGACTAAATCATAGCTCGCATCGCTGTCGGCCTGCGAATGTTGGTCATTGGAGCGGCGAGGGGATGATGTCGGCTTGAGACTGTCTGCTGCGCCAGGTTTGAGTGTTTCTTTTGACGCGGCGAGATTCGTGGTCGTGGATTGAGGGTTTGGGGTTGAAGATTCGTCGTCTTCATCGGAATCTTCGTCCCAGGCGACTTCTTCATCTGCAGGGGTGGCTGCAGAGGCTGTATTAACTCATTAGCCCTGGTACCTTCGCAAGCAAATGCTTTGGACTGGTGGTAGCCTACCTTTCAACATCTCTCTCCGCCTCTGCTCTTCGCTCTCTATCACATGTCGGAGAAAATAATATCGTTTCCAAAAATGCGCATATTGCACCTTCTCGGGCACCAATTTGTCCATCACTTTTCTTAGTTCTTCATGTTTGTCCAGATCCTTCGCAATCGCATCTGTTTTAGCATCGGTATCGAATTTGTCGCTCCAAGCGCTCCATTCTGGGCTCACAGGATCCTTAAGAAAGCTATCGAGAGAGGAGTGTATGACGTGAAGCTGGGCATCAAATCTTGTGGTGTGTATGACCCTCTTCCCCTCTGAGTCCTTGCTCTCGAATAGGACTTTCGATGGATCGGATCCGGTGGTTGGCGAAGTCGGAGGAGCAATCGTCACGGCGTCGCGGAGGAAGCTCCGTATGTTTGTGCCGAATTTCAGTAGAGCTTCGTCTGCAGCATCCTCTGCTCTTTCAATATCCTTTAGGCGTTTGGCAGCTTCGGCTCGGAAGCGCGAGAGCATACCCTCTGCTTCTTTGACTATATCTGCGGGGAGGGATTCAGGGCGGTCGGGGTGGGGCGGGGAGGAAGGCTCCTCGGGTATGGATGCATTCTTGTCTTTCGATGTGTCTGTGGAAGCAGAGTCTTCGGGCGTCGATTGGTTGATAGAAAGAGAGCGAGTACGGTTTAAAATAGACGTTATTCCCTTACTGGCTTGCTCGCTGGCGGCCGAGTACTCCTTTCTAGCGCCATCGTAGTATTGTTCTCCCTTTTGCGGTGGTTAGAATGCTTAGGGTTGGCAGGAGGCTCAGAAGTCCTGAAGTACCTGTTTTTTGACACTGCCTAGGAAACCCCCAAGTCGTGCGGCCCATGGACTAGTAGAAATAGCTTTGTAGGCATCTTGAAACTCGGAGTTGAAGTCGCCGTTCTTGTGCTGCGCGTTGTCAGTCCCCTGCTGTGGGGCTTCGTCATCGGGGAAGCTTTGTTCCTGGATGTGGTCGTACGCGGAGTCCATAGCTTTATCTGATCAAAGTGAATGGACTGCAGCAAGCAGTGTTTAGAAGCGTTGTATACTTGGTGGTGTTGACAAAGACGTGAAGCATGGGTGGCTTGGGGAGCTTGGTCGAGGGGCGCCGAAAACAGATCATGCCTCGACAATAAAGCCGTACAAAATTGGATATTTATCCGCTATCACGATTCTCGCTCTCACAATCAGCATCTGTGATAGTACACAGATACCCTTAAAAAGATTCCAAGTCAGTTGATCTTAAGTCTATAGTATAGCTTGGAAGTCTAAGATGCTGAAGCCGCACAGACCAAGCGTTCATCGAATTGGTTTCAGCGGGCTGCTCATTGAAGCGCTGAATCACTTGTATGCCTTCTTTTTGAGTCTCTCGCATCCTAATGTCTATGGTCCGGATTATACGTGACAGGAAGTGTACAATGATGATGCCACTGACTTTGTGCCAACTGAAGGTCTTGATGTCGCAAAATATCCCAATTTTTGCATATCCACGCCTAAACACCTAAGACATATCGTGCTCTCTTTACCTTGTAAACACCAGTCCGATACGCCAAACGGAGAGCCGAGTTTTAGTGGATGCTTTATTTTCTTCGTTTCCCTACGACCTTCGTGAACCCTTCTTCGTCAACTTGTGGAGCTAGCTTCGAATTTGTCGTGGAAAGCGGAGGTGCATCGCCCATTTCAACATCGTTTTCTTCATCATCGGAGCTCGACTCCTCATCCACACTATCCCAGTCGGCCTCTTGATCTCGTTCCGTGACTTGAATATTGCCCGTCGACACAGGTTTGCCTTTCCTCTCTGACCATTTGGCCTGCAAAGCCTCCACCGTAGCAAAAATACCCTCAGCAGTCTCTTTTCTGATGTTCATAATATCTCGTGCGACAGTGACTTCTGTTTCGTCTTCGAGGCGGACGCCGAACTCATCTTCCAGCGCTTGCAAGAGCACAACTTCAAGGTCGAGCGCATCGGTGTTCGGCTGGGATTCGAAAATCTCAGATATGGCACCAGCAAGCCAGTCGCGCTTGTCTTCACTATCTGGACCTCCCCATTGATTTTGAATGGCGACGGTAAGGACTTGCCAATTAAAGAGACAGTGCCATATCCCAAGCTCGAACTTTTCCTGCTTCTGAGCTGACGATGTGTTAGAAATGCAGGTAGGTGAGAGAACTCGAGTGTGTTACCTTGCGAAGTTGCGCCGGCAGGCTGCGAAGGCGTGGCCATTCCTGAGGGTGGTTGCGTGCCCAGGTGAGGACGCTGAGATTTATTTTAAAGACATTTTTGGCAGGCAGGCTGGTATGATCTCATCCACAGTTTTGCGCTGTTTCGAGTACGCTAAGACTGCACTAAGACTCTTTGGAATCCCGGACATCCAGCGCGCTGCCGACTGCTCCGTGGACCCAATACTCACTGATTTACTATGCCAACACTTCGTATCCGCATCTGAAGGATCCTAATCCATTCCCAATGTCAACTGAATACCCGTACGTGTATGTACAAGAGAGCCTTTTCAAGATCATACTCGCACGGGCTTGATGAGGGCAACTGGCTTATACTACGTTCCCCGAGTCTGAATGATCTGTGTAGACTTCTGGCACCGGACTGAACAGTGTCAGGCAAACGTACTAGAATCACATATTACCACTTTCACAATACACTATCGGGCCAAATGTGTAGAGAACACACCATGCACGGCCCTGGTTTCAGCCAAGAGCCAGGAGCATACTCAGCCACCCAAAAACAGCCTTACACGCGTTACGGAAGCCAGTTAGGCAACCAGTAATACTATAGGTAAACATGTGTTCTAGTCAATAAAGCTCCCCTACCGCCTGGGTGGAGTACTTCTTATCTTGATACGTCCTCTTCGAGCGTTCATACATCCTCTATTTATCGAACATCGCCATCGTTACGAGAGAGTCTTTGTTCTTTGTTTATTTGCCTAATCAAAGATGGGAGGACCATCGAGCAAAGACTATGCTCCTGTTCCTACGGATGAGAGGATCGACGATGGCGTCGAAGCATCTCGAGAAGAGGAAGTCAGTGATGATGAGGGCCTCTATAACACCAGTGCCCCTCTTCTCTCAAGCAGGTCTCGTGGAAACGAAACGCCTCGAGTTCAAAGGAAGAGCTTCCTCGAACAGCTTCATAACTGGAAGCCCTTTGGCCGCCGATACAAATCTAAACGGTCGTGGTTGACTATATTCGTTACTGCGTTCGGCGGTGTCCTGCTCGCTGCTGTTGTGGGGCTGAGTATTTCAACCGCAGTACTGTCGAGACGCCCAGATAGCTGCCCATCGTACTATCGCCCCTGGAAGTCCTACTCTCACGTCCCTTTTAATCAGGAACAGACTTCAAGCAACAACCGTCTTGATTTTGCGAGGGTTTATCCCCCCCTGAAGTCAGTGCCCACTTCAGCTTGCCAGACAGCCTGGCAGTCGCTGAACTATATTCCCTGCCACGAGAAAATCTGGAACCGCTCTTGGGATAACGGCAGGCATGAGTCCCTATTCGACCCTGACCTAAGCACCTACGCTGGAGAAATGTGTACAAGCTCATGCACAGAAGCTATAACGCGAGCCTACCAGCTTATCCAATCTCAATGTACCAATGAGGACAAATTCGATATGCAATACTACATCGGCACTTTCACGGCTGACAGGGAACTTGAAGATGGGCCTATCGGGGCGATTACTACAATTGAGAGACGCCTCCAGCATACCTGTCGCCAGTCGCCTCTTAAGCCCATTTCGTCCTGGTACAGACCCATTTGTGCTGCGGAAATGTGGCTGGACTGGTTTGTCGTTGATGGCATGAACACTGGAAGCCTTGAAGGATTAGATTTGTTCGAAGCAAAGACGTCCTTGGTAAAAACCGAACCGGCTCACTACCGATATGTGAGTGATTACGAAGGCTGCGACAACGCGAATGGCGGCCGCAATAATCGCTTTCTAGAGGAGCGACACTATGGACCCGGTACGAATCAAACTACTTGTGGATGGTGCACAATTGATTGGCTTGACCGCAAGCTACAATCCTGGGAGAAAGGGAAGGTGTTGGACCCGAAGAATGGAACGCTTGTCAGTCTGCCAGACTACCTTCGCAGAATCAGACACGCCGGACAACGTTGCGAAACTGATGCATGGGACAGGATATATGGCAAGGCAGTTAGGAAGTACAAGGACGAAGGGCTCCTACCACCAGATTGGGAGGACGACGGACACAACGGCAGGAAACCGTGCGACCGTGACGACAGCAAGTACGAAGAGGCTTTGAAAGATGGACGCGTCGAGATTGAGCTGGCTGTCTAGACTTTGTAAATCGCACTCCTTTGAGAGAACGGAAGACTGCTTTTGAAAGACGGACGCGTTGAGATTGAGGTGGCTATCTGGACTGTGCAAAAAAAACAATCCTTTGGAAGAAATGGCGGATTGCGTGCCTGCACGTTGTCATGACTTAGTATCTAGATTTATTGAAATACTGATAAGTTTGAAGCCGTAGACTGTTAGTTATTAGGGGGTAATAGTCCATATTCCCAGTGGTCCGAGCTGGAAGCACAATGACGCCATAGCTTTCTGCAGCTGTGTTTTGCCGCAGTTACTTAGCCCGTTGTTGATTATTCAGGGTCCATATTGCGATAACTCGGGCTATTGCTCTCTGTCCTTACATGTTTGCACCTTCCATTGGCGTGTTCATTTGGCTGTTCTTTAATATTTAATTTCTTCCAATAAGAGCGCTTCTAGCTGTTGTTGCTATTGATGCGCCCTCGTTCCGGCACAGTGCTTCAATCTGCTTCAGGTGCGCATTAGGTTCTGCACTGTGCATCTAAACCGAGAATCTAAGACACAATGCCCGTCAATACCATTTCTGTAGGCGCCGCCGTAACACCGACTGTCATTGAAACCTACATTTCCCATTACCTCAATCGCAAGCCTCTTCGTCAAAAGCCTACCGCACATATTACTTACCACGAAGGCCTTGAATTGATCCGGCGCTTCCTACATTATGCCTCCTTCCACACTGTCGACGAAATCCAAGCATTTACTTCGCAATGGGTCCCGGTCCCTACCTGGGTCTATGCAAAAGAAATTGAGATACCGGAGCATTGTCTCGCCAAATCCGCCGACCACATTCAAGCACAATTGGGCCCGGATGGAGTCAAGCAGGTGGGAGGGAAGATGTGGTGGCAATGGAGGAGGGACAATGTCCCTCTCAAAGCCGAGTGGATTGAGATGCGCAAGGATCATGACGAGCGCAAGAAATCGGGAACTGGGAAAGGACAACGGATAATGCTCTACGTACATGGCGGCGCATACTACTTCGGTAGCGTGGACGAGCATCGCTATCAAATGCAACGGCATGCGCGGAAACTAAGAGCTCGTGTTCTGGCGCCTCGATACCGTCTAGCACCTCAATTTCCATTCCCTTGTGGACTTTTGGACTGTTTGGCTACCTATCTATATCTTTTGGAGGAGAAACATGATCCGAGTACCATAATATTGGCTGGAGATTCGGCCGGTGGAGGGATGGTGGTCAGTATGCTGATAATACTGAGAGATCAGGGGGTTCCGCTGCCGGCTGGAGCGATTCTAATAAGCCCATGGGTGGATTTAACGCATTCGTTCCCGAGCCTAGGAGGCGATGGTAAGCTAGATTATATTCCCGCGCATGGGTTTGTTCATAAACCAAGTATGAGCTGGCGTAAGTATTTCGGTACCTTGAGGATATAGGGACTCGTGTTGACATATAAAGCACCACCAAATGCCGACGACCTACTCAAGCTTGAGCTTCGTTCTCGCAACTCCGGAAAGGAAAACAAGCGACCAATACCTAGCAAGGTAGAACAGAAACAAGAGCGTCGAGAACGCATACACGGCTTCTCAGTAACCGAAGCAGACAGACCTGATCTCAGTTCCCTCGCTCCCCCAATTGGCGAACATAGTTCGGAAGATGCATCTTCCAACCCAGCCATTGGCCCGCTATCTCTGCTGTCTATCATTATAGATGGAAAATATATCGAATTGAAAGATCAGATCCAGCTCTATGCTGCAAATCACCTAGTGACCCATCCACTTGTCTCCCCAGTCCTTCAGCCCTCCCTCGGCGGTCTCCCTCCTCTACTAGTTCAGGTCGGAGGCGGTGAACTCCTGCGCGACGAACAGATCTATCTCGCGCACAAAGCTGCATCGCCACTGTCGTATCTTCCCCCACCTTCAACTCATCTATCCGCAAATTTCATTCAGTCGCAAGCAGCGAGATATAGACCTACGAACGTCCAGCTGCAAGTCTGGGACGATCTTTGTCATGTAGCCCCGACCCTCAGTTTCACACGTCCCGCGAAATATATGTACCGCAGCATCGCTCAGTTTGGCGCATGGGCACTCGCGCGAGCACAGAAAACCTCCATAGATATCATGGACGATGACGAAGTATCTGTCATCTCAACTTCCTCTTCCACCACTTCCGAGTCTGATGGCAAATTGTCTCCGGACGACATCAAACTCAGCATGCCACGAAGCGCGCAAAGCGTCGGGTTCGAAAGTATTGCTAAGCAAGAATTGAAAGCGACAGCAGGCCCTGGTGTCGGCAAAGCCGGTGACCCGCTTCCACCCTTCGAAAAACACATGATACGGCAGAGAATCGACAGACATGGGACCATCCATCCTCTTCCAGCTCCGACGGACCTCGAGGCGCTTAAGCTCCCAGCCGAAGAAATCGGGGTAATAAAGCCTGGACCAGTCAAAAAGTGGATGCAAGCCCAAACAGAGTGGAATGAGAAGTTTGCCCGGTCAAAGCTTAAGGTTCAGAAGAAGCGACTCAGAGACATTGAAAAGGGGTATGAAGGTTTCGGAGAAGGGGAATATCCACCACCCACAGCTCTTGCCGGGCGACGAGTCAAGGGAATGGAGAAGGAGAAGGCGAAGAAGAAGAGTTGGGGAATGATGCTGTGGTCATTATGGGGCAGCAAACACGATGAGATGACTATCGACAGAGAAGGGAAAGCTGACTCGGCACCCGAAAAGCCCTTCACATCCAAACCGAATACAGAAGGAGATGCTGTCGATGGTACATCGGATTTCAAGACCGCCGAACCCAAATCCAAGAACCTCGAACCTCCTCCAGCTCCTACATCCCGCCAACAGAGCTCCAATTCATTGAAACCACCCCGGTCAGAACGATCTCTTTCGCGGTCGCGCTCCCGCCATTCCACAGTCACAGATCGCGGACAAGCTGGTGCTGAAGATTTAGAATGCCTTGCGCTTCCAATTCCTGGACTCGCGGAAGCGACGAGAGCGGCGCCGGAACTGCACCCGAGTCAGAATACGATGCCGGTGCCAGCGAGCCCGGATGCAGGCGATTTTTTAGGTCCCAGTCGACCACAGAGTCCACCGACTCTTATTCCAGAAACAGATAATTTGACGACGAGACCGACGAGGGGAGGGGTTGCATATCCGTTTAAACTTACTGTTGGTGGTGATGATAGAGATGTAAACGCAAGTACGATGACGTTGAATAGTGTGGAGGTGAGATCTGTGACTTCAGTTCTAGAAGAACGGCCAGAGGTTGAGAGGTTTGTTACGGTGGGAAAGATTGGAGGGGACGAACCCCTTAGATCTGGCGAAGGGGAGACCAAAGTGAAGGTTGAAGGAGGAGAGAGGCCTGGGGTGGAGAGATTTGTCACCGCCCAGGAGGACTTGACTCTGTCTGGACATTGAGCTGATGATCGCTATATCTGATCAAGAGTCAAGCAAGTTGGGTAAGAGCGGCTCTTTTTTGGATGAGCAGGGAACATAAATTGATACCCGCCTGGTGTTGCATTGGAGATCATATAAGCCGTTCGCTATATACTAAATCTTATTTCCTACTGGATACCGATCCAATAATTGTATTCCGTATGCTTTTCCTTTTAACATATACGGATGGAACACTATACTATACACCAAAGGATCCATTCAAGACTCGCACCTTGTATGGCCTTCATTTCTCTCCACCTATAGTCCAATCAAACTTCCGACTTCCTCCGAGAGTTGTTGGAACACTTCACCCCGCTCACTCTCGGGTTCTGAGACCACCGTCGGCTTGCCTCCATCGCCATCCTTTCCAATGCTCGGATGCAACGGTATATCTGCGAGTAATCTTAAGTCATGCTCCTGACACATATCTGAGATATGGTCTAAAGGACCGAAGATGGGATGATGAGTGGAGCAGGTCGGACAGATGAAGGAAGACATGTTCGAGACGAGGCCAAGAAGGGGAGTAGAGGTTTTGCGGAAGAAAGAGACACCCTTTATGGCATCTTTCAAGGCAAGGTCGGACGGGGTGGTTATTATGAGGGCGCCTGATTTAAACATCAATTAGCATCCGACTTCATTGGTTGTCAAGAAATGGAGGTGGATGTGCTATAGCACTATGGGGAGAAATTATGACTACCATCAAGATGTACCTGCTGCGTAATCGTCAACTGCACATCTCCTGTCCCAGGCGGCAAATCTAAAATGAGGACATCGAGACCGCCCCATTCGACTTCGTGCAGCAGTTGTTGCAAAGCTTTCATCACCATCAATCCGCGCCATGCTACTGGCGAGGATTCAGGGATGAGGTAGCCCATTGACATGGACTTGAGGCCATAGTTCGACAGCGGGATGAGCTGATTGTCTTAAGAAAATCGGTCAGCGGTCGAGGATCCAGAGAAGAAGAAGGATACGTAGAGGGTACGAACTAACTCGTAGATAGTCTGGGCTCTCCGGATAAGTTTAAGAGAGTAGGGATCGAGGGACCAAAGATGTCGGTGTCGAGGATTCCGGCACGGTGACCGTTTCGTGCGAAGGAGAGGGCGAGGTTAACTTGAAACTAATCTCAGTACCTTTCTCGAGCTTCGCGGAGAGGGAGAAGGTTTACCGGCGATTGTTGACTTCCCAACGCCACCCTTTGCGCTGGAAACAGCGATTACTTTCTTTACATCTTGAATGCTGCGCTTTTGAGGGAGGCCGCGTTGCATACGCGGGAGTTGGGGGGGAGCGCCAGCGCGGGGAAGGCCCTGAGGGATTTAGAGAGAAATGCGAGGAAGAATGGGGGGGAGGGAATACCAGCGGGTTCTCATGTCGAAGGCTCCGGAGAGTAGAAAATGGACGATGTTTCATGTTTCATGTTCCAATCATTTTCAATGCCAAAGAAGTTGATGCTTATGTAGGTATAGAGCTTAGTTTACCTACTTAAGTAAGTAGCACTGTGACCTGCATGGGAACAATGTTAACCCGACGTCCTAACTTTTTTTCTGGACCTCTGCATAAACTCTCCAAAACACAACTCACCATTTCAGAATGAAAAAACCGAAAATGAGAGGTGCGTGGATTTTTAGCGGAGATCTTCGTGTATAAGCTTCTAACTAATCAAATCTCCCTTCAGATTTTGACCCCGAAGAACTCCTCAACCCCGCTCCCAGTGACAGCGACGAAATCAACTCAGATGAAGAGAGCATAGAAGAATTCCAGACAGGTAGAGAGCATTATGCCGATGTAGGAAAGAGCAAATTACGAAAGCGCGAAGTTGTCCCACTTGGCCCACAGTACCAAGGTTCTCGAATCAGCCGAGAGGCTGCTCTGGACGAGGACAGTGAGGATCCATTTGCTGGCCACGAGTTTCGCGAAGAAAGTAGCGATGAGGAATCGGATACGTTCATGACCAATGGCAATGGATTTCCAGATGATGTTGATCGGAGTGAGGAAGAAGAGGAAGATCCAGAAGAGGGCATGGACGAGGCAGAGGAGGACGGCGTAGATGGATTCGAGGAGCATGGAGGGGACGATGCTGGAGAAGTCCGAGAGGACATCACCAACCGCGCTAAATTACGCAAAATTATGAACGAAGAGCAAAAAACGGTCGCAGCAACAATATCCCAAGCCGCTAAAGCAGATGGTGAAAAAGGACAAGCAGTCAAGGCTCAAAGGAAGACCTCTGATTCTCTCCTAAATACTCGGATCCGTCTTCAAAGGGCTTTAATTTCTATAAACTCTATGGCTTCATCCACATATGAAAATAGCACAGTGGGCGAACATGCGATGCAAGCGGTGGAAACCGCAGCGCTTTCCCTCCTCACAACTCTCACCACCCTTCGTTCATCTATCGACTCTGCTCGAACAGGCATGAAGCGTAAACGGCCTGCCCCTTTAACGCCATCCACGCCATCCTCCACCATTTGGGCCACTATAAAAACTTCAGAAACTGCAAATCGCTCCCATCGAAATGCAATTTTGGACAAATGGTCTCAGAAGACTAAAGCAACACCCATCCTCCCTTCATCTCGCCGCCTGAACAACGCCAGTCAACAAACCCTAATCGACGTCCTATCTACCCACCTTTCCGATACTCCGCGGCTAGTCAAGCGCACCCAGATCCCGCGCTCCTGCGCTCCACTTCAATCTACCTCTAACGTCCCGTCATCTCCCTCCATATACGACGATGCAGATTTCTACGGTCTCCTTCTGAAAGAGCTTCTCGAGCAGCGTTCCCAGGATGCAACGACTATGAATGGAACAGGGGCCGAGTTTATAGTTCAAGCGCCTTGGCAAGCATCCCGTGAAGCAAAAACCAAGAAGGCAGTTGATACGAGGGCAAGCAAGGGGCGGAAGCTAAGGTATACGGTGCATGAGAAATTGCAGAACTTTATGGCACCAGAAGAACGGGGAATTTGGGGCGAGAGGCAGATTGATGAGTTGTTTGGGAGTTTGTTTGGACGGAAGTTAGGCTTGGGAGAGGAGGTTGAAGAGGATGTAGAAGCGAGTGCGGATGAGGAGGAGGGTCTGATGCTTTTTAGGAGTTGATGGTGATCGGAGGGCTGGAAGTAAAGCCACCATCATACCAATCTTCCGACTCCAATTTTACAAATATAAGTTCAGGAGTGGTCTATCGCTTTCTTCAATTTCTTTCTAATTCAATATCGAATTCCTCGGCGACATAACCTCCCACGTCCTTCAACCTTCAGCCAATCTCTCCTGTCAGGTCGATACGACAAATCCCTAAGTATGAGGTCAGGTTTGACACAACCTGTGTGGGGTTAGAGAGCGATTCCAATTCGTTGCATGGTTATACAGTGGGAGCCAGGTAAAATTGTCTTTAGCTGCCTTTGGCTGTCCATGTCATGGTTGTCGTGGCTTACCGATTGGTCATGGACTCGGCGAAGAGCCACAAATGTCTTCACGTTTCCTCTGAGATCCCTCGTGGTGTTGTTGTACTTTAAATGGTTCTTCATGGCGAGGTAGTCTGGAGTCTAACAAGGTGCGGCATCATCCTGGTGCCTACCGAAGACGTCGACGTGAACGTGGTGTGCGCTGTTTTGCAAGGTGTGAGCACGCCGAAGGTGCCTGTTCTTTCCCTTTCGGTGAAGCACCTCGTACGATTTTGTCTCGTTGCACGTGATGTTACCTCACACCGGCCTATAGCACATCTTGTTCGCATTCAGAGGAGCTTTCACTGCAATGCCGCTCACCTATATTTCATCGTTAGCACATACTCCACTTTGAAATCCTTAACCACTGCCAGCCTAGGCGGTCTCATCTCCCTCCACTGCTCTTGACCTTCGCGTCTACCATTGACGCAGAAGCTGCAAGCGTTCGTCAAGATGAAAGACAAACAAGGTGCGAAGCAAGAGGCGGCTTGGAAGTGGTTTCCACTTCACACTCTAATACCTACTTCTTCCCGATCAACGCAGGAGCGCGAAAGTGAGCAAGAAAAGCCGCCCTCTCAACACCTACACCTACCCCGACGAGCTCACTCCACACGCTGCAATGGCGCTTCCGCTCAGCTGCAAGCAACTCCCTCAGAAGCCCGTCGCCATGGTCCTCCCCCGATCCGACCGGAACGACCTTCATCAATCGAAGCTTGGCTAAACGCAAATGTTGTTCAACCTTCTCCAGTAATCATGACGGGCATAGCATACTGGAGAGACCCTACTATCATCACAAACAACATTCCGTCTACGGCTGAGGTTCGATATGCAATACCCATACGTCCTCGTTCAGCAAGTGGCGCCGCCGGATCTGATCGCCATCAACTTCGATTCATCCCCCGACGTCGAAACAAGATCCTAGTCAAAATGCCATCGGTATTGGGTTCTCACCACTGCGGTCGGCGTCTACTCAAGATAAAGGCCCCATCAATGCCGGCCCTTAGATCATGTCAGACAGAAGACAGCAATTCACATCCTATTCCAGACAGCTGTTCACCATCTCTTATGAACATGCTCTCTTGCTCCTCGCCGCGCTCCTCGCCGCAACCCTCTTCCGCCCCAGCATCTGTCGTTGGGCGTCCTAGACCAAATCGGCGACAGGCTGTCAGAGAGCAACGTCGTTGGGACGATACTGGGTACGTGAGATTAACTGAAGGGGAATCCATGGTGGAACTTCAAGGCGGAGCCGCCACCCCGGAACGGGCATCAGCAACTAGGGAGTCAGCAAGGAATTTGAACACAACCAGTATCGGCAGAGAAAATTCAATGACGAATCTTTCAGAAGCTCCAACGTACTTTACTGGAGTTCAACCGCCCTCTTATCGGACTGACGCGGCCTCCATTCGGAGCACATCTTCTTTCGGATGTGTTGATGGCCTCAATCGTCAACAGAGATGCAGTAATGACAGACGGGCAGCGGCAAGACCACAAGGCATGAAACAGAAACTCAGAAACTTCGCTCATACGCTCCATCTTAGGAGAAGTTCCTAGGGAAGTAGTTCTTGGGCTATGGCAACTATCTCAAATTCTGGTTGACGGAATGAAGCGATGCAGAAATGTAAACTTGACGGAATTGCTGACGTGATGAGGATCGATATATGGAATTAGGCGACATGCATATACAGACGGCTACTTGCAGGAGGCCCTACTGGACCTTATCTCTGGCTTCTGTCAGCAAAAAAGCTCTCGGGAGACAGTCATGATTGCACTTCATGTCTTATGATTCGGAATTGGCGTTCGTGTGGGACTGATGGGTACTGTGGCAGTTTTTCCTTTTCAATTTGTTGGCCTTGCTCCATTTGTCTCTTTTCAGGACATGGATCAAGACACCAAGGATGGCTTCATGCATGTGAAGCATTGAGAATCGTACGGGTTTCCTTCATTGGTTTACAAATTTGTTCCGATTGTGTCTTATAAGCCGTTCAGGGGCAACCATTGATAGGCACTATTCGACCTTGTCTTCGGTGGGCGAAATGGCTTAATATCATATCTAAAAATAATAATTAAATTGAAGCTGTATATCGAATGGCATAGAGACATTAGAAGCGCATGGCAGGTCGGTGGATAGTTATAAGGTACGTCTTCACAAGCGGTGTTACCAAAACCATGTGCGCAGCCAAGAAAGAAGATCGCTGCATGCCACCTTTCACCGCCTTACTCCAATTGAATTGGCGCACCCGCTACCTCATCACCATTGGGCTGCCGGCCGGACACACTGTACAACGCATTTGACTGCCCTCTCCAATTGAGGGTATGGCTCGTCACTGAGTGCAGCGGCCATCTTTACCAGGCATTGCCCGACCGAATCAAGACGCCGCGCATTGCTGATCCGCCAGCGCCTCCTTTGTCTTCAATAAGAAGTCCAACCTGCATCGACTCCGGACAACCGCAAAGCCACAGCTCAAAAGTAAGCATGGCCTCTTCCTCACAGGATGCTCATTCGCAGCCGAAAAGGCCGCAAGTTCTCGCGAGGCAATCTTCTACGTCCTCCTATGTATCCCAATCGCCATCCGATGGCCCTTCCTCGTCCCACAGAGCAACGCACAAGGTCCAGAGACAGCACGTTGTTGGAGGCAATCGCATGCCGAGGAACACTTCCTTTGGCAAGAATCTTAACAAGTTGAACAAGCACACCCAGCCTCATGGCGGCGAGAGCAGTTCGAATGCGAAACACCACCGACGTTCCCATTCCGGCAACTCGACACCAGTACCAAGCAGCCCACGACCAGGCGTGAAGCGCAATGCATCGACAGTCGGCATCGTGAGAAACACCTCCCACACGAATACAGTTTTGCGAAAGAATCACTCAAGCGGACACCTCCCCAGACAATCGTCCTCGAAGAACGTGTTGAAGGCCACAAAAAGCGAGATGGCACCACCGAAGCGATCACTTGCGCACCCCGCAGAACCGCACAACCACTCACCGGACGCAGCACATCCCACAGTACACTTTGACATTGGGAATGACGAAGGACCCGATGACGCTTGGACCGAGGAGAGTGCTTCACAATCACCGAACACAACCCGTTCGAACACCCGCCAGAACTCAGTCATCTTCGAACCCCATAAAACAAGCCTGTCCTCTGAGATGGAGAACAACGCCCCGGAGCCATTAGAGGCAGGAGCTCAGAATCCACAATATCATACTTCTCCGTCCCGGAGCCCTCGAATCCTGCCCGACCGCTCCCACAATAACCGCCAAACCAATGGAGGCAGTTCACATCATCACCCTCGACCGCCGGATGCAGACATGATCACTTCCAGACTTCTCCAGCGCAATTCATCACACAACCTCGCGCCTCAGATGTCTACAGTTTCCGCTACGGTGATGTCTGACGCCCATAATGCCCGATCCCTGAGTCACAGCCAAGGATCTACACTCGTCGATACACCAGGCAGAGACTTAGTTTCGCGTTTCATGGATGGAGATGGGTCTGGGGGTACCCCGAGGGATAGCAACTTTCTGCCGTCGCACAATTCACCGAGAGGGACTGGAGGTGATTTTGATAAGCAAAAGCGCAATAAGTCAGCGCCCAGCATGGCGGAATCGTCTGGCACATCACAATCGCGATCAAACACTCGTCGCTCGGGTACAAGCACACCTACCGACCTACCGCCGTCCAGGACGCAACAGAAGTTGATGCTTCAGCGCGCCTCATCAAACATCGAGCCAGCGAAGCTCATACCCGTGACTCTACCGCGCACTGGAGGACCCGTGTTCCTGCAAACGGGAATGACGTATTCAGCAAATAACGAAGGACGGATTGACCCTCGTCTTCAGCAACAATTCAACCACGTTACTTTGGAATACAAAGTCGTGCGACGGTATCGCAATCCCTTAGCGGATGCCATTGCACGGCTCGAATATACGCCAGGAACGCCTCGCAAAGTACGAGTACCTCGGTCACCAATGACGAACGGTTTCGCCCACGCTCATGGTGGGAATAGTGCGAATGCAAGCTTCCACGATTCGGTTCCTGGAGAGGGGCCTGAATCGCGGAGATCACGCGTCAGTTTTGAATCGGTTCATGGCGGCCGTGAGGATGGTGATGTGGAAGGGAGACAAAGTTTCGAAAGCGACAATGGCAGACTTCGCAATGAAGCCGAAGAGATTTGTCGTCGGTTGTGGGAAAGCACAGAAGTTGCCGAGAGCGATTGACGGGCTTGAATCGAACCTGTACGACGGATGAGAAGTCTTGGTCAGTCGAGCACTATCATTTTATACCCTTAGTCGCAGTATTTCATATCACGGAGATATGATATCTCGCGACGTTTTAATCTGCGAGCTTGGACTGACAGCGTTTCAAAACGGCATTTTGGGTATGGGCGATTCTCTGGAAGATGGCGAGCTTATTGTATGGGACCTCCGGTTTATACTGACGACCATCTGCATTCTTTATTACTGTGTATAATTATACTACCTTTGCCACGAGTAGACAGCGCCATGATATTGCATTTTATGAGGGTGTACAGGACGATATGCTTCGATAGGCAGCGAATTGGTGGTCAATTAGCGACCACCTACGCTTGAGAGTCATAGGTAATTTGTTACTATTAGCCTACAAAGATAACTACAAAGAAGTTGCCCTCTTGCAGGTGATGCGGAAAGTAGCCTGCAAAGTATATTTTGTGCTATGGCTCTGGACCAATTGACCAGGGTAGTTTCTTCTTCGGGCGTTTATTTGCTGTCGTCTCCATCCTTCATCCTTCAGATAGTTGCAAGCCGTAGTAGAGACGGTATTCTGCAAAGTCCCACCAAAGCCTTACAAGTCCGTTGTTTCGAATGCCAGACATGTCTCGTGGCTAAGGCATCCGGGCTAGCAAACAACAGAAATCTGAACAGCCGCATGCATCCGGCTCAGTCGTCGCAGTTCTCGGGCTTGCGCCAACACGTTGGCTGACAGGTGAGGTGTAACAGAATCTGCCATTGCGCAACCAAAAGCCACAGTACAATTCGCTGTTCTATATGCGACGCTTCTGGTTTCTTGTCCTGCCACGAACTATTCAGATGAGGTCTTTCCGGTCGCATGAATCCTCCGCTCAGACAACGGGCTCAGCCAACCACCCGCCCGGCTTCTAGCGCGAAATGAACAAGCGAGACTCCTGATTCGTTGGATCCGGTTTCATTACCCGACAAGTCGTATTCATATCTTAGTGAGAGCTGTTCAGAAGGAGGTACGGCGAGTAATACGGCGAGTAAAAGTAAAGACGTGTGAGGGAGAACGATTGGGGTAGGCAGCTTCGAAGAAATTTGAGAATGTCTCGCGATGCACTTCTGTGGTTGAAGGCAGGCGCGAGCGATGCTGCACGGATTGGCCCGAGACCCGAAGCAGTCTAGCGTCATTCTAAAGCGAGATTACTGGCTCGTGCTCGCTGGGGAAATTAAAGCTCCATGGCGTGCATGGCTACTCCCAGCTGCCCAGGTGCTTCCCTTTGCATCCACCACCTCTCCACAGTCTCACTTGTCCACTATACTACACAGCGACTTTGCTGTAGACACTCCTTTGAACATCGCATATCCAGGCGGCGCCTCGCATCTACGTTCCTTCTTCTCTCTCCGTCCTCTCAGACGACCAAAACACTATCACTTGCCCATCATCAACAAGCTCGACGCTCTTCACACACGCGATACAGTACAGCATCGCATCCCCATCATTGAGAAACCCACAATCCACCTTCAGGATCAGTTCCATTCATTTCTATCGGCGCTTGTCAGCTTCGCGACTCGATAAACATCTATCGTCAACAAACAAACAAGCAAACAAACATCATCATCTGTCGCATTCCTTCCAGACCCACACAGTCGGGAGCTTCCACCGCATCGCGCATACCATACGAACGAAACTACAACAATCGCACTAAACCTAAACTCACGATCGAAATGCGCGCTCCGACTTTCCAGTCCATTCTCTTCCTCCTCCTCGCCCTCCTCCCTATCACCTTCGCCGAGACGACGGTGTCGACTTACTTCCTGACTAAGACCGTCTATCGAGTCAACACTGTGACGCTGACTGGAACTCCGCCATCATCTGTGCTGAATACCACCTCTACTATCCCTGCCTCAATTGGCACGATCCTCCCCAACAGCGCGACGGCGAACTACACCCTGAGCGGAACAGGCACACTAACTGCCAGCTCCGCCCCATCAACTGTTTCCACTGGCGCTGCATCGCAGTTGAACGCAAATGCACTCCTCGCCGCATTAGTCGCCGGCGTTGGATACATGGCTCTTTGACCCTACCAAATCCCCGTAAGGCTCCTTGCGCCTTAGCCTCCCTTTCTCGGTATCATGGACTGGCCGATTATATCCTTGGTTCGAAATGCTTATTTCGAAAGGTTGCGCACGCTTGGAGCGTTGCTTCGTCGGGGAAGAGAAGGGAATTTCGAATCGTCACGTATTTATGCAGTCTCCGTTCATGTCTTTACTTCGTCTTGTCTACCTTTGTAACCCATACCCCATTTTAGTATCCGGATTCCTCACCTTTCTACACGATTGATGACTGTCCGGAGACTACTATCTGTATTCTGCAACTACACTAATTTCTTGCACCAAATTTTGCATGCTGAAGGGTCTATGACCTTGTAATTTCTACTACGACCCCCTCACATCACCTACTACTCTTCATATATGGAGGACCTTTTACGGAAAATGTCGAACATCGGCGCGGAGAATCAACTCACGACGCTTTTCTGCACACATCAACACCCTGCCATCTCTTCTGTTTTTGTTTGCAATATGCGCATCGCCCTATTCACTTCGCGACCCGTCCTAGCGACGAGACTCGCAAAAAACTTCCAAGGTGGAGCTCAAGTTTGGTGATACCCCCTTTCCCCCAATTCCTCTCGTTGTAGAGACGGGGCCTGTTTACTTTCGAATGGCAACTGCTTTTTATATTGTTTGTTGGATGTATTGAGGGCTGAGCTTGGATTTCAGGAAATTGGCACCATCGGTTGCACATAGCGTGGAGATGGTTGTATGTATATCCGGCTGCTGGATGAAGTAGGATAATAGCTTTAACTACTTTTTGTGTTTTCTACCATGTGTCTCTTGGTCTTGGTGCATGTGGCTTTGCTTCGGCAGTGAACATAGCTGTTGTCGTTTGGAATTCAAATCGCTCTGCCACTATTTGAGGCCGAGTCAGTGAGATGATGGTCATAACCGGGCGATTCCAATCGGCCGGGCTAGAAGAAGATTTGACATGAAGTCGAGCACGAATTATGGCATGAGAAACTACCGATCTCGCCGTGATTAGAATAAGTCGGCCGCCTCGCAGATACCTATATCATGTTCAGATTGCGGAGGAATATTCGCTTGCGAGTCCACAAGCTATCTATGCCTATCCGCCAAAGCCAATGGAGAATGACGCTTATCGCATTCTTCGCATGCAATTGCCCAGGGTAAGCTGATTGCCCAAGGCGGGAGGTTGATAAAGCTCGGACCAGGATTTTGTATTGGGGATCATCGTCACCTATCGATCATTACCTGCCACGCCTACATAAAATGCCGAGGGTTCATCGATATCGATAATGACACCTTCACCTTTCACCACCGAGCTTTCAATCAAAAAGCCTTCACCATTTCCAAGCGGAGTACTGCAAATTCATCATGGCAAGCTGGCAGGAAAAGGCTGAGAAGAAGAGGGAGAGCATTAAGGCACTTATACCAGAGAAATGGAGAATCAAGGATATACCGAGCATTGATGAACAGCCCGACGTTACTGGATACATTCGCCAATATCTTACCCACCGCGAGATTGACATCACGGAGACAAGTGCGAATGATATCGTAAAGCATACCATCACAGGGCAGTGGAGCGCAGTTGAAGTCACTAAAGCATTTTGTCATCGAGCGGCTTTGGCGCATCAGTTGGTAAGAAGAACCCACTCAATTACGCTATGCTTCCAAATGGAGATGGCTGATTAAAGCTAAGGTCAACTGCCTCCACGAAATATTCTTCGACCCAGCAATCCATGATGCAGAGAAACTTGACGACTACTATGCCAAACACAAGAAGCCTATCGGCCCCTTACATGGTCTCCCTGTCTCCCTAAAAGATCAGTTCCATGTCCGGGGAGTTGAAACAACAATGGGCTATGTGGGTTGGATTGGGACCTTTCAGGGGAAGACTGGGACTGGACAAGAGAAGGTATTTGAGAGTGAGATGGTAAGAGAGCTAAGAAATTTGGGAGCCGTTATGTTTTGTAAGACAAGTGTGCCGCATACGCTTATGAGCGGAGAGACGGTAAACAATATCATCGGGTATACGACGAATCCGAAGAATAGACATCTAAGTTGTGGTGGGTCGAGTGGAGGAGAGGGTGCTCTTATTGGGCTCAGAGGATGTAGGCTGACCGTTTATCGTGATGTTTACATGCGAATATCTAATATTATGCAGCACCTGTCGGATTCGGTACAGATATTGGTGGCTCAATGTACGGGAGGTATCGCTGCGCAACGGACTGAGCTAACGCTGAGTGTAGACGTATTCCCGCAGCTTTCAACGGCCTCTACGGCATCAGGCCATCGCATGGAAGAATGCCTTACGAAGGAATGGCCAACTCTATGGAAGGCCAAAACACGATTCTCTCCGTCGTCGGTCCTCTCGCAACCAGCATCTCTTCTCTACGACTTGTCATAAAGGGTTTACTTTCTCAAGAACCATGGCTGCACGATCCACTTGTCAACGAGCTTCCATGGCGGTACGAACTGGAGAGAGAAATCCTCGAACTCACTGGAGCTATCGGAGACGCGAGTAAAGCTGGGAAACTCGCATTTGGTGTTCTGAAGCATGATGGTGTAGTCGCGCCTACACCTCCTGTACGAAGAGCTATCGATCTGGTCGTGAAAGCTATACAAGGGCTTGGACATGAGGTAAGGCCGTTAGTAGGCTAATTGGATAGAGTCTCACAATTAACGATCTCAAGGTAATAGAATGGAAGCCTCCGTCTCACAAACATATCTTCGATACCGGAGTAAGCACATTGATTTCATTCTATCATATATACAACTGACTGGCGATACCAGTTGAAAACATGGTTCTTTGATGGCGGAGAGGATGTTCATGGTGCCTTGAAACTCTCCGGTGAACCCCCTATCCCTCAGATAGCCATGTACAAGGACAAACCATTCGAACAATGGAAAGCCAGCGAGATCGCTGCAGTGAATGTGGCCATCCGCGAGCTCCGGAAAGAATATGGGGACTACTGGAATTCTACTGCTAATGTTACGAGTACTGGCCGTCCCGTCGAAGCGATCATATCGCCTCTGGCTCCATTCCCAGCAGCAAGGAAGGAAAGTTATGATTATTATGGGTACTCGACATACGTCAATGTACTTGACTACACGTCCGTAGTTGTTCCTGTTACGAATGCCGACAAAGAAATCGACAAGGTCGACACTGACTTTCACCCAATCGATGAACTAGATGAGAAGGTGTTCAAGAGCTGTGAGTAATGCCGAAGAAGTTCTATTGACTCAGTCTAACATGCACCTAGATGACCCTGAGATCTATGACGGTGCCCATGTCTCCGTGCAACTGATTGGACGAAGACTGCAAGAAGAGAAGATGCTCGCTATTGCTGAATACGTAGGAGCTGCTCTTGGCAAATAGGAACCAAATTCGGGGAGGAACGATTCGGGTCCCTCAAAAGGTATGCTCGCATCTGCCTACAACTTCAACGAACCCTCCCGAGCCTGTTTGGTCTTTGCATGGAGCGTTAAAGTCAGTTCGCTGAATTGGACTAATGCGCGGAGTCGTTCGGAAGGTATGCGTGATTTGTGATGCGTGGGAAAAGAGGTATTGAATACTGTTAAATAACTACTCACTTCCTGCATGACTACTTGAGGTATTTCGAACATCCTTTAAGAAATACTCAATCAACCGTTTATTACGCCATAACTACTTCCCCTTTGCCAACTTCTTAGCCGCCCGCCCCGCAGTCTCCTCATACTGTTCCATTCCACCATCGAGCTTCTTTAAAGTCCCCTTAACGAGCCTGTACACAACCCCTGGCGGACGTGCTCCCTCCGCATCTTCATCCTCGCTTTCGTCTTCTTCTGGCTCCTCTCCGTTCATCCCCGGCCTCAGTGCATAGGGACTCTCCCCTTCTACCACACATCGCATGAAGAAGCGGTCATGAGTGACAATTAGAAGGGCGCCTTGATAGCCACGTAAAGCGTTGACAAGACCGAGAATAGTATCCGCATCCAGGTGCGTCGTTACTTCGTCCAGAATGAGGAGGTGAGGTGGATCGGACAACAGCTTTGCTATTGCGAGTCTAACTTTCTGACCACCGGAGAGGAGGGCAAGTGGCACATCCGACGCGACTTGGCCTTGGAGACCTAAGGAGCCCAAAAGCGAACGTGCATCTTTCTCCGTGAAGCCGCCACCAACGAATTCGATTAGGTGGGAAAGTGCTGAGAGGGTTGGATTCAGTTCCGCAACTGCCGTAAGCTCTTCCACTGCTTGTTGCGAGAAGCGACCGAATTTAGCACGGGCATGGCGCGTTATCGTACCCTGCGTAGGTGATAGACCTCCTGCGGCCCCGTCGCCAGTTCCACTTCCCATGATGAGTGAGACGAGTGTTGTTTTGCCAGAGCCATTTAGGCCTGCCAGGCCAAAACGGTCACCAGGATAAATCGTCAAGCCGATATCTGTCAAGGTAGGCACCCTTTTCTTGCCTGGATACCCGAAAGAGACGTTTTCGAGGCTTATCAGCGCTCCAGGAAATCTCAGGTCGGCTGGTACAGAGGGAAAGGAGATCCTGACTAGAGGGTCAAAATCTGGGACCTCAATCTCTCCACGATTTGACAAATGATAGCCTACCAGATCCCGATTCAGCTTAAAACGGTGACCTTTAGCACTGACTTCCATCCCCATCCTCTCATCCAGCTTCTTCCTTCGCG
This sequence comes from Hysterium pulicare CBS 123377, assembly GCA_000467715.1. Taxonomy (NCBI): domain Eukaryota; kingdom Fungi; phylum Ascomycota; class Dothideomycetes; order Hysteriales; family Hysteriaceae; genus Hysterium; species Hysterium pulicare. The sequence goes on along the minus strand of AJFK01000258.1, from coordinate 65,752 downwards.
AGGCAGCTTGTTTCAGTTTTTTGTCATCGCCTTTCGTCTTCGCGGCTTTCACGTTTTGGATAATACTTTGTTCCATATGCTTCTTCTGCTTCTCTTGCGCGTCTTTCATCGTGGTGAGCCATTTCGCTTTTTTGTACCGCTCACGTTCATAGGTGCTAAGGTTTCCGCGGAACTTCTCAAGACCTAATTGGCGCAGGACAAGAAGCTCTTCGGCGACGGAATCTCCAAAATCCCGGTCATGAGTCACGACGACCACTGTTGTAGATTGCAAATTTCGAATATAGTCCTGTAACCATACGATAGAGGGTAAGTCCAGGAAGTTGGTCGGCTCGTCAAGTAGAAGAAGATCAGCATATTGGCAGAGGGCGCACGCCAGGTCGCAGCGAGTTTTCCACCCGCCTGAGAGCTCGGAGAAGGGGTCGTCGACCTTTTGGGTGGAGAAACCGAGGCCCAAAAGTACCTTAACATAGTGAGTCCTGAATTAGGCTGCGTCGAGGCAAGTTACGTACCGTTCTAGCTTTAGCCTCCGCCTCAGAGGCCTTCATCTAACGGGGAACTCTATGTTAGAAAGGCTGATTTAAGAGGAATATGGACGCGCTGCTAACCAGTTCTAAAGAAGAGTGCACGCTAGAAAACATATCTGCAGCAGCCTGGGTCTCTTCACTTAGCTTCGCTGGATCAATATCTCTTTCGTTTTCATCCAATCTATTCAATTCAGCAGGGGCTCTCATGGTTATTCTTGCACGACATACAGTAACTGCGACTGCGCAAGCTTTTCCTCCAGCTCGGTGAGATACTTTCTAGCATTCTTACCACGCGCGCCACTTCTTCTCTGAGCGATCTGTCCGGCTTCATCGATTTCACGTTTCAGACGTTCATGGCTAAGCTGTCGGAAAGCTCGCACTGGAGCCACGGAATCCTTTGGGTCATCTAACGCTGCAGAAAGAACTATTCGTGCCAAGTCAGCTTCATGCCAAATATGAATCCGGGCTGGAGGGGAGCTGACTCTGAGCTTCACGCGTGTATCTTTCTCGGACTTTGTCACTTCTGACAACATGTTGTAAGACGGACTCCTGCGCAATATTGAGACGCCCCATATCGTCTTCGAGCGTCGAGCGAGTTTGACCTAAGAGCAGAACATGGAGACTCCATGGTATACCGGGTATGAGGCCATCCGCGATAGCCTTGAGGAGCGCTTCACTAGGCATTAGTGCCCAGACCCAGCCTGCACGTCAGTTTTGCAGGTCGACGAACTAGATTTGCCAGTCCCGTTCCTCCCAACCAAAACATAATGCCTCCCTTCTACCAAGTGCAACAATGCATTAGATAGCAATTCCTTCTGCCCTACACTGATGCTAAGACTTTTGATCAGAACCTAAGACCGTATCGATTAGCCAGACGAAATCAAGTTGAAAAAACAGGCAAAGGAAGACGGGACAAGCCTCTTTGGACGTAGGCGCATCAACAGCGTCGACTTGATATCGGCTCTGCTGAGCCGTGACCGTGATGGGTTGTTCCTCAGCGCCTGAGGCATCTGCGCCAACAGGCTCTTTTCCTTTCCGAACCATTGTGCTTTGGCGTAGAGCGAGTTGTTACCTTGACAAGATATATGCAGTTGTAGCAGAAGGCCGTGAAGTTGAGAAAGACAGTCGTTCATATAAACCACTGTCATATGTTGATCCTAATTAGGCTAGCGGAATGAGTGAGAATGAGCGAGACGTGCATATATGTGTGTGGGTCAAAAGAAGCTAGAAGCATGCGGGTGGGGTAGAATGTGTGACTCAGGCATGCATGCATCGCCGCAGCCGTATCGAGTGCGAGCAACCAAGACACATATATGTCCTGAACCACTTTTATCGCTACTTTTCAATTCAGCTACACAAAAGACATTGCCAAAGGATAACTAACACTGCTGGCAAGCCACAATTCGACGGGGCGGGGCTCCGGCTAAGGGAGACAATGATGTTATATTATAGCCAAATGATGCCAGCAAAGATCCTTAATAATCAAAATCCTCGAAAACAACCTTTTGCCCATCTAGCCAATTCAAGACTTCTTTCCTTAAGCTTCGCCCGGCACACAGATACCATTTCTTCGCTGTTTTAGATCCCTCTCCTAATGGCCGCAGATCCTCTTTCCTTATCCTCCTCTTCTCATACCGAACTCCTACGTTATGTAACATACCCTGCCACTCTAGCTCCGAAGTGACCCCAGTAACGAAAATCCTTGTGGAGGGACTGAGGCCCGGATATTGCTTGAAAACATCAAGCACAAGCGGTATATCATCTACTTGGATCGTCCAAAGTAATCGAAGACGCGAAAGATCAAGCGTAGGTAAGTGGCCCAATAGAGGTGTTATACCGACACCACCAGCAATAAAAGAAGTGGTCACTCCTTCCTCGTCATCTTGCTCTATCCTGAAATCTCCACCAATACCTCGTAACGGGATCTCCAGCCCCGAATGCGATGCTTGTTGGAAGAGAAAGGAGGTCACAGGTCCAACATTCCTAATGGTAATTTCAAATTCCCTTTCTGTTTCCTCTGTCGACGTTGACGCGGGATTTGAGGTCGGAGGCGATGAAATGGTAAAGGTACGTATCCAATCCTCATTCAAACTCCTCGGATCATCGTCCCGCATATGTGAGTATCCGAAATCGAGCTCGCGCGAGAAATCTAGTGCGACCCATTGGCCTGGGGCATACTTCACTTTTTCAGTCACTGAGAAACGGAAGCGGCGAATCCTGGGCGTGAGTTGCGTTTTTGATATTAAATGAGCGATCTGTGTGGGGGAAGATTGTAGCGAGGTTTTGAGGTTGCCTTCGCTTGCTAGGAGACGTACGATAGGGTTGTAGGGGGAGAGATCTTTTGATGTGCCACGAAAAGGAAGACCTGACTGGACATATCTTGCTTCGGAAATTTTGATCTTAATGGCGAGATTAGAACCCGGCAGGATGGCTGCAGCATTTTTTCCGATCAAGATCTCAACAGTTCCGGTTGTGTACAGCACATCTCCAGTCTCGTAGTTAGGGACTGTGAGCCCAATAACAGGATTTAGTTGGAGATTGCCTAGAGTCTGGTAAAGTCGATTGCCACTGTACTCAGGATACACAATCTCAGCGCCGGACAAAGAGTTTGAAAGGACCCGAACGAAGCCGGGAGGTCCGCCTCGATGATTGCAGTCCATGTCGTAGTCTGAGTTGGAACTGGCGATGAAGAACATGTCTGCTTTGGCTAAGAGCTTTAGTGCTTCTGAGCTAAGATTAGGCGATTGGGATAGAAGTTTCGAAGACACTATTGCTGGACGTATATCCTTTTGATTTAGATATTTGGGACAGTTGCCTAAACCACGCCATCACATCATTATAACCCTCATTTTCGGACCGTGAGATGACTTACCGAGACTCTGTTCGATCCGTGTAACAAGCTGCAACTGCTCTTGGCTCTTGACCCCAGAGCTCGGATCCCATGCTTCTGGTGGGTCTTCTTCGTCAATCTCCACCTTCCCCAACGCAGCTGCTACCATCCTACCGTAAATCTTAACTCTTTTCCTCGTCATAAGATCTATGGCCAAGCCGGCGACCATGCTCCCCGATCCTTCACTCTTCACAACTTCTCCACCACCCTTCCCTCCAGTCAGCGTTTGTACAACAGGATCATTCTTCCCGTCAACCATAGTTCTCGTGCCAACAATGCCTGAACCCAGAGACTGCGAGAATCCTGGTTCGCCACCCCAAAGCGTCGCCCAAGGACGGCCTCGAGAGTCCAAAGTTCCGATAGCGAGTAGAGGCGCTCTTTGAAGCATGAATGAAGCTTGCGCTGATAATCCAGTTTGGGTAGGATTGTCGTGAGCGGGGACGCGCATCAATTCGTGCATCTTCTCCTCCCCTGAGGACCAGGGCATTCCCAGGGAGAACATATTGAAAATTGCGCGTGGAACCGAACTCTAAGTCGTATTATGGCGGCCTTATAGTGAATCCCTATGTTTTTGCACATGTGTCTTTGAAGACGATGACAGCAACTCTACTCCCGAGGTACTGCTTAGAGAATCGTGCTGACATATACCTAGATGAGCGCGGAGGTTTAGTAATCTATCATGCCACCCGACCCTTAACCAACGTCGGTAGGATGGATGATTAAGATTCATCTTGATTTCCTTTTCCCTTAAAGACCTGGACATAAGGGCTGGACTTTCCGCGTTAAGTCCTGAAAACGACGAAGATGATTTTTTGCTTCCAAATGACAAAGAGAGTCGCGCTCGGATGGTGCCCCACTTGAACACCAGATTCAGATCTATCTTGATACGGTCACTGGTTGTTTCATTTCGTTAGGTCTGGGCTGTGTATCAACCTCATACTTACTCCCTTAGCTGTCCGCATCACTGGTAATGTGAATCGCGAGGAGTAGCTAGCCCCCAGCGAACGTCGAAATCGTGATCCACAAAGCCTTCTCTTTTCGATCAAGACACTGGTAAGGGCGAAGAAACACCAACACAAAGTTCGCTTGCTTCACGTTTCATGATCAAGAGCAAGGTTCACAGACTCTTCTCCCATTCGATGCATTTACACGAACGCCCAGGAACGTGGCGCTGGGCTGAAAGGGGCTCGCTTTCAGCTGAACATCTCCAAGACCCCTAAGTACATCCTTGACTAAACACTACAACTACACTTATATTCGATTTCTCCCTTCGTTTCATTTAGAATAAGCGTCGCATTAATTCTCTTTTAGATCAACTCCCTGGGAAGATAGCAAAATATGCCTCACCAATCCCGCAAAAGCCACTTCAACTACCCCTTCCTCCCCTTCCACTCTCTCCGCCTAGCTCAGCTCCTGTCCTCGTTAGTCGTGGCATCTATAATGTTCTATTTCCTCTGGCACCTCTCGCATGACCATTACCATCTCCCGTGGACATTCATACTTGTAACACTCTCCCCAGCCCAGAGTTCGCAATGAAATTAGGCGACGAGACTAATCATATCAAAGCTCTTGACTGTCTCACTCTTGACAATCGTATCTTTGAGCGTAACGATAGTGCTTCACGTTTGCTTCGGCCTCAATCCCCGTCTAAACGTCATACTGAATAGCAGTCTCCTACTATTTTGGACAGTCGGCTTTGCGCTCCTCACATGGTGGAGCAGTGGCACTCTCGGGCATATCTGCAATAAGACGAACTGGGAAGATCCAACGGGAGTGATGGTTTGCCGGCTTTATAAGAGTCTATATGCTTTCACCGTGGTGGGATTGTATGTGGGTCCTTTCTTTCGCTCTCTTCCACCGCTTCAGGCAACCCTTCAAATATTTGATTTTATCTCCCAAGACCAAAGTGATCGATCGCGAATCCGAATAACAATTCCAATCTAACTTATCTTGTGTAGTGTATCCACCCTCTTAGCAACCCTCCTAGACCTCCGCGTCTACCGACGTGCCACCCGCCGCGGTGCATACAACCAGATGCGAGATAGTGACGATAGAAGGGCATTCAAGGAGTCCGAGTTAGTTCTGGCGCTGGAGTCCTACTCGGAAGGATCAAGTAGTAGGTTCGAGAGAGTGAAGGCGAACCAGAACGGTGAGTTCGGGTATCAGGTACCCGGGGAGCAGTTCAGATATGATACGGGATATTATGGCGCAGGAGGGCGTGATGGGCGGGACCTGTAAAAGGTATTGGCATCGTTTAGCTTTTGAGGATGTGATGTAAGTGGGATGGTGTGGGTGTAGTATTTTGGACTATGAATACGATACCATGATCGCTTATGGCTGCTCCCGAGATATGGTTGTATCTTGGATTGGGAGAAGCCTCTATCCTTCGAAACCCTCTCAAATAGCCTCCGCAGGTCCTCACCGGTCCTGTCGTGCAGGCTTACGGGTTCAGGATGTTACTTATACCCTCTATTTGCGTCGGATATCTTTTCTTCTGTGAGGTTGCTCAAATACTTCTCGCCAATGACGGTGGAGCGAATAAGCTAACCTCTCTAGTGTAATCTTTCGAACTCCGGTGCTTCAAGCTTAACTACGTCCATCAAAAGCCTTGTCTAATTTCGCTAGTGCCGCTGCCTTTTCGGCGTCATATTTTGCGCCCTGTACCCGCGTCGGCAGATCCCTCATGACCTGCTGGACTAGTACTTCGAAATCTTTTGGGTCCTTCGGGTTAGCGATCTGTTTCCCTTTTCCAGCTCCGGGGGGGTTGGACTTTACAACCTCTTTCCGTCGTAACATCACTTGGCCTTTCGAGTCCATATAAGTCTCGTAACCGTGCTGATCGAGGACCTCATTGGGAACGACTCCTTTAGCTTCTAGTTGCCGGATAAGATCTTGGTTGTCCGAATTTCCTTCCAAGAGAAAGCGGAGGCACATGATGGCGTGTTCGCGGATGTAAGGGTTGTGTTCGTCGTAAGTGCAGCAGTTGAGAATGGCTTCAATGCCTCCGAGAGGACGGACCTGATCTTGAACTTGCCTTGACTTCCAAACGAGCGACGACAGAACAAGCACGGCTAATTTCTTCAAATTCCGCCATTCAAAATCAGATGGCTCATCCTGCGATTCGTCTATGTACGGTCGCGGCTCCGGATAGGTTTCTGAAACGGGGTTTGCGGCTTGCCCAGTTGTGACATCATACGGACGTTCTACTGCAACTGGTGCAGCGCCAGTAGAATTTTGAACAGCGCCACCTTCGAGATGTGGACTCCGGGAGCTGCCACGAGCAGATGATGAAGCGAGTGGAGCCACAGGAAGTTGACCTTTTGGTATCGCTGCGTCCAATTCTTTCAACAGAGTCACAAGTTCACTTGTGATCTCCCACTCAGCCATCATACTCTTCCATACTTCGTGTTCTGTTAGGATCGCGAAGAATTCTAGGTACTGATAGACGCCTTCGTACATCCTCTCCATATCCCAAAGATTTAGGGGAAAGTCCTCAGGGTGGGCGTGACCAGCGTGGATCTGGCCTTGTAAGAAGATCAACGCGCATGTCTGAGGTATGATGTGTCGTCTGAATTCGGTCAAAAGAAAATTGACCATGTGTACGTCTACTCGCATTGGGTAGCCACGTTCTCTATAAGAGGCTTTTGCTCTAGAAATATTCTGGGAGACTTGGGACGCCTGGCGAGCACGGAAGATGTTCGTGAGCAGTTTCATGATAACTGCTTGTGCGGGAGAGATGATGTCTTTAGACCTGAGGCGTTGTTAGCGATCGCTGCAGACACTAACAATGGAACCAACTTACTCCCTGAATGCATGGTAAGAGAATGGCATCAGGCCGTTTGATAGAATTGCCTCCATTATCTTAACCATGAACTTGAAGTAAAGTTCTTCTTCCCTGAGATCCCATGCTGCAACAAATATGAGGAGCTCGCGAAGAAGATTTCTTCCGTTGTCTTGCGCGAGGAGTAGATGACATCGTACTGTATGCATGTTCCTAATAGCGATAATTTCATCATGACTGGAACCATAACCAGGAGTGCCTTCACTTGGAGGAACAATACCAGACATAATGACCATGGGAAGGACCTCTATCTCTGTCGGACCTAGGATCAATGGAACATCAGTAAGTAGGCCGCGACCATCATCCCCGGGCACAACATAGTCATCATCTTCGCTTTCATCCTCATCACTGACGGTGCCAGGGATCAGACTCCTAGAATTGCCTTCCACCGGGGATGTTGGGGACACCGCAGGGGAAGATGGCGAAGCAACGTGGCTCGCCTGCGCAACTGAAGGACGTTCTGAAAAGGTTTCTAAGCGCTTCATGAGATCATCTTTTCCCTGCTGCAGGATTTCCGCTCCGTAAGATGCAGCATAAGTCATGCGGAAATCGGCCTCGTTGGCAGGCGGAGCGTCGGGCATCTCTGCAGTTATCGGGATGTAAGGATGATTCTCTTTAAGGGGAGGAAGAGCCGGGTTTTTACCATTCTTGTCTGCAGCATCCGAAGCCTTTTCCTCGATGTTAGCGGAAGCTTTCGAGCTAGCAACAACAGATTTCCTTATTTTATCTACCTCAATCTGAAGTTGGCTGATGCTGCGGGCGAGTGCCTGAACATTTTCTTCGTTCTTAGCGTGCTGGTCCACGACATTCTTGAATGAGCTAGAGGAGGCCAGTTCCTCTCGATATTTGGCGATGATATCCGCATATAACATATTCCATTTCTGCTTGCTTCAGCATGTCATTTGCAATGACCCTTTTGAGTCGAACTTACAGTTTTCTCTTCTTCAGGCATAGATTGCCACCTCCTCTTACATTCAGTGGCGATCTCTGTCGCACCAGCCTTCTCACCCTTTTCGTTAAGATAGCGCTTTATTTCTGTACCCATTTTCCCAATATATAGCAAAAATGGAGACGAAGCAGGCTGCTGTACGGGCTTGGAATCTGCATCCGACCGGGTTGCAACCTTTGGATCAATGTTCGGAAGTGGAAGCAGAGTATTGCTCAAAGTTTGCACCAGCTTCTCATCAAACCGGGGCCATTGTTCAAGCTTGCTCTTCAGATCGGTGAAATTCGGCATCATGCTGTCGGAGGAGCTGTCGAAGAGCTCGACCCATAGCATTAATTTTCGGCGTTCGTTACGGGCGACCATGTTGTTTAGGAACTGGAGACATGTAATCAAAAGCTTCTTGAAAGTGTTGATCACGGACTGCCACCTATCCTCATCCGCGGACCCTGCCTCTCCATCGTAGCCTCTGGCTGTCACTTTCACACAAACGCTTATAAGCTTAAATACCTCCTGATCGAATTGCTGTTTTGCAGAAAGATTCTGTGCCACGTCCCCAATAGTGAGCACATTCCGCGCTATTGAAATGGCAGTGTTCAATCTTTCCAGGTCCTTGAGGAGATCCGAGGAGTATGAAGCAATTAGCGGCCCAGAAAGGCCTTCATATTCTGGGGTGGCAGGATCCGGAGCAGCGAAACATCGCTTCTCTAGGGACGGGACGGCAGCTTCGAGCAGCTCACCTAGCTCTTTCCAGGTCTCAGGGGACGATCCTATTTCTTCGCTGTAGAATGTTAGTTTGGTTGTAAATTGAGGTCGATCTGCCTCCATGAGCACACACCGGACTTCCAGACTCCGCCGTGTCTCCTCCAGTGTTTTCTTACACACACCTAGCTCCAGCATTTGCATCGTTTCATCTTTGATGTAGCCCGGCGTCTGAAAGTGTACGGTCCATGGTCCAAGGGCGAGTCTAAGGCGGGTTGCGAAGGGTTTCGGCGTATGAGCTTCGTCTGGGGCGGGAGGTGGTTCTGCCATGACAGCGGGATTACCGCCGAAAAGGTTGAAGAGTCGGTAATACTGTCGAAGGCAGGGAAGCGCAGGCCGTGTACGATAGATGTGTTTCTGAGGTGAATGGAATTGAAGAAGACGCCGCTAAGATTTATTCCGCCGCCAGGGATGACCCACCACTGCACCATCATTTAATAATCTGCCCCCACCTCTCTCCGTCTGCCCAGGCCGAAGTTCCACACAAACACCACCCAACTCCAATCAACTGTATGATTCTGTAATTCTGTGTATGCCATTCCCCGACGAATCTACCACATTTCGACTCATCTCCGCAGAGGAACAAGGGAATGCCACCTTTTCCCTTCCTCGCTCTCCCGCCAGAGCTACGCCTCCACGTCCTGCAACTACTTCTGCCTCACGGTCAAACTATCCAAGTGCTCTCCTCTCCGGAATACAGCAGTTGCCGTTTCCGTCCAGCACCGTCCAATGCCTACGTGCCAACCGTCTCCATCTCCACCTCTATCCTCCTCGTCAACAAGCAGCTATACGATGAAGCAGCCGACGTCCTCTACTCGCAAAACAGATTTCTATTCCACATTTCCCGCCCTGCGTTGAGCGTCAGTCAGATCGGACCTTGCATCAGTACTTTCGAGCACATGGCGCTGAGCGCAGTAAAGAGGCTCACACAGATAGAAATAGCGATCAGAGAGAAGGTGCAAGATAGGATCGTGTACAAGCGTATCCAGGACAAGTTACAAGAACTGGTAATCAGGTTGGGCGATGAGCATCGCATCCGGAGTCTGAAGGTGCATCTAGAGCTTGGAGACTTCTCTATCGTGTGGTTCTGGGCTATCCGGGGGTCGCCCTCCACAGTCTGCCAGCTTTCTGCGCGCCGATTCATGCCATTCGTCGAACTTGTCAACGAAGCAGAAGATTCGTACCAATACTGCCTGTACGTAAGATCCGGTTACCAGGTCTATGTCCCCGTCTTTGTACTTTTTTCTTACATGTTCACTACCCACACCCTACTCAAGTGGTATCTGAAGATTAGAGCACTATAAGCAGAAGCATTGAACGGGTTGTGGCAGTACCAAACCCCCCCTTTTGAAGTTCATGCTAATTGTACTCTCACCTTTAGAGAACCTCTGGCTGCGCTTCGCGGAATCGCCGATGTCGATATTAGCGGAGCCGTTAGCCATACGTTCGCTACGACACTCACACAGACCATCAAGTCAGCGAAGAGCCTTGCAAGTCTACCCGCCATGGATTATGGGACCAGGAAATTCACGAAGAGGAAGCGCGGAAAGCGTGGGAAGTCAGAAAAGGTCGAAGTTGAGGTCAAGCGGCGTAGATTCGATAGGCCCAAGGTTGATTGGGATGCTGTGGGGAGGCTATTGCATGCCGGCTGATGCTGTCTGAAGATTGGCGAATATGGACGATACAAAGTTGTGATACTACCAATTAGGACAGAATGTATTGAAACTACTCGCGGTTTGTCGAAGGAATTCCTGTTTTGAGCGAGGGGCGAGCGGCCGATTGTTTGTGATATACAATGCAGAAGACAATGTTGATGTGTTTGTGTGAGCACGAGTTTGTTCAAGAACAGGTTCGAGTATTAAGACTACTAATGAGACATGTTGAGGCTGAAACGAATCGTGGCAGACATAAATTTGCCAAGTCGCCACGTCAGAGAGGCCTGACTTCACTCTAGGAACGTATAAAATGTGAGACTGGTACACAAGATTTCGCACCTCTCACGGGCATGAATAGTTCCAACCTTGCAAGACGGTTCACGTAAGACAACGTGAAAATGAAGTAGGTGGGATATTGAAATTGAAAATGTATTATTAGAATTAGGCACCATCTGCCTTCAAACGGGCAGCTTTGAACCTACTAACCTTCTTGACCTTACCGTCCCGTTCTTCCATGAGTGGGTCTTCGGCCTCTTCTTTCGAAGGTAAAAAACCGCCTTGCTTTTGTATCATGCGGTTGCGCACCTTGTGGTATTCCACAGCAATTTCTTGGCTGAGCAACGCAGGATCCAGACCATCGGGATCTGGCGGTACAACGTCATTCTCATTGACCGTGCGCTCTATAACGCTCGGAGCGAGTGTTCGTCCAGTAGGGCCCTCTGGAATTGTACGAGGATTGCTAGGGTTATCAATGACAGATGGCGGCATCGTTGTGCCGAGTGCCGTGCCAACACGAGAACTCTTAAAGCGAGATGCTTTGGTAGGTTTCGATGCGTTCCCGGTGCCACTTGTGGGGCTAGCTGAGGATTTTCGTTCTATAATCGTCTCCGTCATGGTTGACTTAGCAGGTTCGACAGGTTTGGCACCTTCGCCTCCACTATCTTTGGAAGCCATTGTTGGGGATATGTCAAGGTCGTCGGCGAACCGTACACCCTTTTTCTTAGGCCCAGTCTTTGCTGTGGTATTCTCTGAAGACTCTTCCGGTTTGTCTTTCCGTACAACTAGGCTTTGGACTTCATCAGCATAGTCGTCGATAGGATTGACCTCTGGTTGCGGTCCAACGTTCTCTAGCATGCGAGCATTCCACTTCTGCTCCAATTCAAGCATTTGCTTCTTGTACTCGTCAGTCACTACACGTCGCGTCGTACGGCCGTACTTGTCTTCGTCTTCGTCTTCGTCTTCGTCTTCGTCTTCTTCTTCGTCGTCATCATCGTCGAATTCGCTTGAGGAATCGCTGTCGCCGTGATCCAAATTGATCTCGGCGACGACAGAACCGACTTCGGACAGACCGAACTGCAACATTTCTCTTCGGAGAGCCGCGTCTTCTGGGGATTCTTCGGTGGGGATTATGGGATAGCTAGCAATCTCGTCGTCATTTTCGTCCACCTCGATGACTTTTTCACCATTATTAAAAGTAAACGCAGTTAGGTCTTCATTAAACCCTTTAGATACGAGTTCTGAAGAGTTGCTCGTTGGCTGATCCCGTTCAATATCCTGCGAAAAAGAGACCGACTTCTTTGCACCGGAGTCAGGACGATCTCTGATGACACCGTTGGTCTTAGACTCAGATTTAGCAATCGCAGGAGATGCTGGAGCCTGTACTAAGGAGGCATCATCTGGGTGTTGTCCGTTCTTTAGTCCTCCTATATTGCTAATATCATTTATACCAGCTTTTTGCAACGTGTTAATGAGATCAGGCGCGCTTTTGCCAGGATGAGATAGAGTACTCGAAATGACGTTGCCATCTTCGTCCAGTTCCTCCTGTATATCTGTCAACGGAAGACCCTCCTCGTTGTCGAGGTCAGGTTCCAAGAGAACCATGGCGGCCTTGAGTTTTCTTTCGGCCGCGGTTAGTTGTTTTTGAACGGTCTGGATGTTTTGCTGAACGTCTGACTGAGTCAGCAGAACTAGACGTGGGGTTCGAGATAGTATTGCTCACAGTCCACTCGTCTGGAAACCATCTCAACAATCTGTGAACTATTCCTCTTCACTTGCTTGTCTTTGCCGAGAAGTTCTTCAACTTCTTTCTCATTGACTAGATCTCCACCCAACGTCCGTCCGATCTCGATCTGTACGTTAATCAGCAACAGGTTTACTCACCTACTGGCTTGTCTCTAGGGCGGGCTGCACTACCAATTTTTCTGGACTAGGCTGACCTTTGAAGCGCTGAATCTCTTCCTTCAGCGTCTCGTACTCGAGCTCCCATGTCTGCCAGTGCTTTAGAGCTTTGCGTAAGCTGGTGACGTTTTCTTCAAGCCGTGACCGGTGCCGTTCAAGATCCACTAATGGATCTCGTTCACTGTACGACATGTTGGTTGTACCAACGACGGAGGCGATGAATGCAGATGGGTGGGATCGAGGTGAAAGGAAAAGCGGTTGCCACCGGCGCGGAAAAACCTCAATGCCGTGAATAGCTTACCGATTTCAAGCTTCGCCCTCACATTCAACACCGAACATGTAGCAACTCGCTGCACCCTCTTCCACTCACCATGTCTCGGGTAGCGCCTCGTACAGGCGCAACGCCGACAAAGCGACTCGCAGAAGATGGCGGTGAGCATCTTTCCAGCCATTTGTCAAGCCTTTACCTCCAGACACCTCCAGTATCCACTGACAAGAGTTCCTCAGACATTTGTCCTGTCTGCAAATCGTCTCGGTATCTGAATCCCAATATGCGATTTCTGGTCAACCCAGAATGCTACCACAAGATGTGTGAATCTTGCGTGGATCGAATCTTTTCTCACGGACCTGCACCTTGTCCAATTGCTGGTTGCCGGAGAACTTTAAGGAAGGCAAAGTTTAGGACACAGACTTTCGAGGATATAAAGGTCGAGAGGGAGGTTGATATTCGGAGAAGAATAGCGAATACGTATGCGTTATCTTTTCCCTTTTACAAGCCGCTTATGCTAACCGCGCTAGGTTCAACTCTCGCGAGGACGACTTCGAGACATTGAAACACTACAATGACTACCTTGAACAAGTTGAAGAAATGACCTGGAACCTAATTCTTGGTATCGACGTCGAGGCGACAGAAAAAAAGATACAGGCCTACGCCGAAGCGAAAAAGGCCGAGATTGCAAGGAACAAGTCTGCAGCAGCAATGGAAGCCCAGTCTCGCAAAGCTCGCGAAGCTGAAGAGTTAGAAATGGCCAGACTACGAAGAGTAGATGCGAGAAGAGAGGATGAATTAGAAAAGCAGGAGAGGCTGAACACACAGAGAGGCATTATCAATCAATTGGCGAGTTCCACTGGCGACGCCGCAAGCATCGTCAGGGATGGGCAAAGAGTGGTGCTGAAGAAAAGTGGTGCTCGTCGAGCAGTATTTGATAAGCCACGAGACGCTGATCCGTGTTCTTCTGGAACTGAGAATGGCGATGCATCTGGCGGCTTTACCTTCCAGGGCCTCAAGAAGCGGGTGGCTCCGGCACCTGAGAAGCGATACGACCCGTTCGACGGATGGTCTACGGACATGGAATATTTCGTCCTCCAAGACCATTATGATGTCGACTGGCTGAGCAAAGCACGGACTGATATAGATCATCTTGCTGGCGGGTACAACATCCAAGACTACTACACCCGATCTCTCTGCGATGCATTCGCAGGGTTTGGCGTTTTTGTTCAAGAAGAAGTCGCAGGGAGATTGGGGAGCGCAGCTTCAACAAGTGCCACGGTAGGCGCTGCCGTAGCTGGAGCCGCAGACGTGAATATGGACGATGTTTTCTAAGCATGATACCCCGGCTTTGGGAGCATTAGGTAGGAGTTTGGATTTGGTATATTCTCAAACAAATGGAGTGCGTATCTTGCTACTAAGCCTAAACCTTTTCGAACACACTATCCGCACGGGCTTTGTATATAAAATTCGTCTCGATAGGCTCAATGAGGGCAACTGGCTTTGATGACCGTTACCTCATCCAAACGATAGATGCAGACTCCGAGCACCAGGGGTGATAGGGGCAGATATATCCGAGCGACAGATTACGACGTTCACGATCAATTGCCAAGGGCAGGAGACTTACATCCCTATTACGTGCACGTCGCTGTTAAAAACTTGCAAGCAACTCAGGTGCACCCTACAAGGGCAGGACTATGTAGGGTGCAGCGGGAAATAACACGGTGAATTATTGGATTTTAGTTCTGGAATCGCGCCGTCCAAAGAAGATCGACACAGGTGGACCCTTGTCTCGAGCGCAAAGAGCTCTCTTTCTGGCCAATTCAGCATCACATTTCGGGCACACAACGCTCCTTGTCAAGGCCAAAGCATAGCAACCATCCACAACCAGCTGCCATTGAGAATGTCTGCTCGTTGAACTCCCTGTTCGCGTTATGGCCATTGCTTGGCGGATGGCGGAACGGGCACTAACGACCGCCCCCATGCATGCAAATCCTACCACTAACACGTCGTTCTGGTTCAGGGGAGCCAAAGTACAATCCCAATCCCATGTACATTTTAAAGGAGAATTGGCTCCAGCTGCTTCAATATCAAAACCCCGTTCCCCTTTTGTTCTTCTTCTTCATGCGATCCGTAATCATGTATTGAATTGCTGCTACTTGCATTGGCTTGTTCTCGTCACTCGTTTCACACCCTCGCATGTTCCCCTTTAGCTCGCAACCACAATGGCCGACCCTTCCATAGCTACCCCTCGCTCCAATTCTGAGAGCAATACTCCGAAATACTCTGCGCCGAAAGACAAATGCTGTCCCTTCTGCAACCAGTCTTTCACCTCGTCCTCGCTCGGCCGCCATTTGGACCTGTACATAAAACAAAAGAACCCAAAACCGCCAGATGGAATACATAATGTGGATGAGATCAGGAGAATTCGCGGAGGGATCACGCGTAGGCAGGCTCGCACATCTTCTGTCAAAAACGACCTCTCAACACCTTCCTCGGCCTCGAAACCCTCCATGACCGGGGACGTGTCGCCCGTCATTGTCCAGTCCCCTACTCTGCAAGAGGACCCATCAGCTGGCAAACTCCGCATCACTTTTAATGAACCCTCTTGGCATAGTACGGGCGTCATCAATAACATCCCGCCGCGCGCAGTTGGGGCTACAACACCAGAAATACGAAGGGATGTGTCGAGGCATCACCAACAGAAAACGGACTTTGAACAGAGACAAAAACTGTCAGAAGAGTGGGAGCATCTCAAAGCAGCAGAGCTGGCATTGAAAGAGGTTCTCAAGAGCGTGAGGGAAGCTAAGTATGTACCCATTCTCGCTTTTACTAGCTCTATCATCTGCTATACGTGCCGTAGCTAACTCAATTGCAGTGCCAGAACAACGAACCTTGGCCTCTTCGACTTCGACCCATATACGCTGAACTTTCCTAGCCTATGCCTTCACGTACTTCCAGCACCGTCAACACTATTCTCACCCACTCCATTTCCTACAAGCGAATCGTGGTCAATCAACCCACCTGGTCAAAAACAATTCGACACCCTCAACCGACAAGTCCGCGAGCGATTATTAGCACACCAACGGCAGCGTCAGATAAACCAGCTCTATCCTCCCAACCCTTCTTCGAACCCTTCTTCAGGCTGTACATCACCTCTTCCCACCCCACCCTTATTCGACTCTGATCCACAAAAGCTATTCTCACATCTAGCGGATGCGTATAGTCATTGGACGAGTCTATCAGACAAGCAGAGACAAGAGGCATGGCAACTAGAAATACTTCGGTCATATGCTCGCACAAATGATATCCGGAAGGAGAGGGAAATTAGTCTTGAAAATGCTCGTCGAGAAATCGAGTATCTCAAGGCTAATCGATGGACATCCTCAGCCCAATTAGCTGATCAGTCACTTACATCTCCTCCAATCAGTCTCAACCTTGGCTTGGACGCAGTCAAGGAGCTTGGCAAACAAGGCGAACAGCTCAGGAATTGGGACTACGACCGTCTGATCGACAAATGGAAGAATGTGGTTCGTGAGAATCGGAAAGCGATAAATGGCATGGCCGCCCAGAGATCACTGTCTGGATCTGTGCCTACGCAGCAGCTCAATCCAGGGAATAGGAGCTTTTCTATGACAAACCTATCTGCGCAATCCAACATCAATGGATCAACCAATGGGGTTAGTGGCACGACGACTCCCGTGAATGGTTATTCAGGTCCGCCCACAACCAGCGGCACGGAAGATAGCAACGGACACGCCGATGGGGATGGGGAAGATGAAGATGCAGAAGCTGATATGGATGCTGACGCCGCATCGGACGAAGGTTCTCTGCGTGGTCAACATCATCAGAGCCTTCAACACCCTCAGCATCAACATCAAGCTCAAGTTCATGCTCAAGCACAAGCCCATGCTCAGGCACAGGCACATGCTCAAGCGCAAGCGCAAGCGCAAGCACATGCACAGGCTCAAGCTTGGGCACGACATAACATGAATCAAAACCTCACTCAACACCAACATCAACACCAACATCAACACCACCATCAAGTTCCCATGTCCCAGAGCCCTCATCCGCAACATATGGGCTCGAATAGTAGGCGTCCATCAGGGATTGGTATAATGGACCAGAAAATGGACCCTCATGCCGTAAACCCAGGCGCCATGATGCCTATGGAGGGCATTGAGGGGACCCCAGATGGCTTTTTACGAATGGGGATGGGCCTGACCCCCGATCAATTCGTTGGTCTGAATACGGGTAGCGGGAGGGATGGAGAAGGAGTGTGATCACTGGGTTTTGCCTTGATAGGAATTCAAGTCAACATCTAAGACTCGCCTCCTCATTTGGTCTTACAGCCTTATATGCTTATACTTTCACCACATACGTTTGCACATAATCCTTTCTATTTCTACACCCCAACTCTTAATTTCTATTCCTTATTTCGCTTCCCTAGCGAAAGGAAGCTGTATAAATTCCCGTACATTACGCCCGTGTTCTTTCACTTCACTTTTCACAAACATTGGGCGGCAGGCTTTCCATCTCGGATTGGGTTCTGGCGTCCAGGTCCTCACTTTTGCTTTTCATAGTCCGTCGCGGACTACGTTATATACCACTGCTGCGCTTCGTTCTCTTCGTTGGATACTTGGAAAAAGTATTTGGTTTCAGCACTTTAATTCATCAGTAAGAGTAGGATGGCATGGCCCCTCAGCTTCTTTTATTCAAAATATTTCCGGATGGGACGGTTAGAGGGACGGGATGGGCGGAAGCATAGCTTGCATGTATGATAAGGTGGCGTATTTGTATCTTCACGAGAAGCCGAATTTGATCGATGTTTCATCTTGCTCGGTTTGGTATCCGTGATGAGGAATGTTTCTCGAAAGTTAGTGAGAGATGACTGGGCTACAGGTAGGGGTACTATTTTCGAGTCGTCGAAAAGATGACCAAATAGCTGCTTTGGAGTAAGTATGTAGGCTCAACGCTTGACCTGCTGAATGGTTTGAATATATCCCCACTGATATGTTCTATACAGAATGCGGACCTTTATGCCGTGTCTCATTCGATCGACATTGACATTCCGAGTGAACAAGTCAAATCTCTTAGCTCCAGCTTCTACAGGGGGGATGTACAATGGTGGGCGCACGAGAGCTCCCCCCGATTCCGAAGATCTTAGAATGCATTGGTACTTATGCAAGCTTGGACTTACTTATTTTCTTACTTCATACTGGTTTTGATTATCTGTTGGATATTGAACTGCTCAATAATCTTGCAATGAGTCTCATTGATGTCTACTAAAACCGTGGAGCTTAATAATGTACTTCTAGAGGAGTATATAGCCTCTAACAGACATCAAAACTCTCGTTGTATACCCTTTATCAATTGAATAGGTAGAAGAACGAAGCTGGGATGTTAATATGGCGCCTGTGCGGCTCTATAGCTACGGTTAAAATCATAGTCTTGAGTATCCCAGCTTACGTTCTCGCTGCATACTCTTTGTTCATCACATTGTCACTAAACGTGAGTACCCTTCCCCCGTACCCTCTACAGATCTGGTTACTTTCCAGGTGAGCGTGAATTCGTTCATTTCCAATGTGTGTAAAAGGAATACTAACGACGGTATTGGGAGTCTTGATCGCCATGACGAGGGATCGATGTCACGACGAGCCACGAGCGACGCGCACATTAAGACAGAGAAAAAAAAGAAGTTCTTAGAGAAAACAAAATTAAAATGCGTGGACCCGCCACTGTCCCCACCTATTCTAAGATAGATGCCACGCTGACCTAAACTAAACGTATATACAAAGATAAGCAAAAGTGCACAAATCGAAAACCAAAAAACAAAAACCAAAAACATTCAACACAGCCCTCCCGACCGTAAAGGTGACCAACCCCAGTAGCGTCAGAGCTTACCAGCCTCATTAATAGTCCATCGAGCGCATAAGCCCGGTACCCAAAACACAAAACATGCATGCCAAAAAGAAAACAAAATGAATGGAAACGATGTTGAATCGTCCCAGGTTGACGCCTTGAAGCCGAGTTGAATCGAACTCCCCTCGCTAACCCAAATAAAACACCCCTGAACATTCTCTTGCCGTGATTAAATTGACTGGTGTCCGTCCGGTGATAAGTATGCCCGTGCCCAAGGATGGATGGAGGAGACTGGTACTGGTACTGGCCCGGAAGGTGGCGAGGAGAAGAGTTGAAGATATTGTACCTATACAGGAATCAAGTGCAGTTCAAGGAAACAGGGATTGGAGGGAACTGACTATGGATCGTCCAAATACTCGAAATGGAGGATGGAGAGGAGAAGAGTTGAAGAGAGACAACCTGTAAAAGAATCAAGTGTAGCTCACGGAAACGGCTAGGGGCAACTGACTATCGATCGTACAAATACTCAAAATGGGAGATGAAGAGAATCTGCGAAGAATCACATGCATGTTAAAGCAACGAGGAATAGAGGGAACTTACTATCTGATCGCCCAAACTACTCGAAACTGAGTGTTGGGCGATCGGCTCAAAAGAGGTGAGATTTGAGACTGGGGGTTCGATGATCGTGTAGAGGATATGCCATTAAAGTGATGTTTGTGATTGAAAGGAGAGAAATTGTCGACGAAACTGAGGCGAGTAAGAACCTCTAAGATGACAGTACAACGTAGTGGAAGAAGGACGAAGTGTGCGCCTACGTATCAAATTGAAATGTCTTGCAAGCAATGTCCAGAATCTGGGTCCGGTCGGTCGGTCGGTCGGGTCAGGCCAGTACCAGTAGCTGTGAAATATATCAGTCGATGTTGCAGAGACATAAAGTGATGGAGGCTGGACTCACTCGTCGTTCGCCATTGTGCGCTACCACAATAAATCCCAGGCCGTAATCCATCCATAAACTATCGTACCATTAGTTTGTGTTGTGAGAGAAGTTCCATGAAGGTCAACTTACTCCTGTCTCCTCCATCCACCGCCACCATAGCCCAAACATGGAACCAAGACCGCCAGCGGAGTTAACGACGGATCCGATTCCCCCGATTATCAAATTGGTTCCAGTCTAGGTTTTGATTGCCCGCACAAGAACCATTTTGATAAGTGAAACTCCCAGGGAGAACCCCGAAGAGAATGCTAGGTCGAGTCCATGCTAGAGTTCGCTTGTGGTGGCGGAAATCTAGCAATTGATCAACCGGGAGAATCTCCGAGGGCATCTGCTCATTCATCCGAAGCAGAACTTCAGGTAAAGACAGAGGACGACCCTCGGGTGGATTGTCGTGGACTGCTTCCTCCGTAGGCGGCGGGTGGTGGATCATGGTGTCGCCATCGGGATCTTCGATGCCTAAACATTCGAGGATGCCCTTTCGCTCGAGCCAATCATCTTGTGCGTCATGGAAGTCTCGCGACTTCTTCTGAGCATAAAGAGCTGCAAGACGATCGCCGACGTGTCGAGGTCGTAAACCTGAGACGGCGTCATCGTGAACGTGGTCAGACGGTTCATGATAGTAACCATGTTCCCAATGCCCAGCAACCTCGCCATTGAAAACGCAAAGGCGGTATTTGGGACGGTAGCGATCGGGTCTGCCTCGAGGTTGGAAGACCGGTATCTTGGACTTAGGCAAGAGCGCCTGAGGGCGAAACCGTCTTCCGAGGATCCTCTGGGGGCCGAGCCGGAGCAACCTATCTTCAGGTAGAGCGATATGTGGTTTGTACCAGCCGGAGGTAACGATCGCTTTAGGGATCTGGGCTGCTCAAGATTAGATGGTAGGACACTTCTCGGAAGGAACATAGAATACTCACGCTGCCTATCCTTCCTCTTCTTCCGGATTGTGACAAATGGAGAAAGGGGACGAAGTGGCTCCAAGTCAATTGCCTGAAGAGGACGGGCTAGAGAGACTGTTAGTACACAGTTTGGACATGGCCATTGTGTGGACCTACCAGGTTTGTTGGGGACGGGCAATCTACATTGTCCCAAGGCAGACCGTGGAACGGTCGTCGCGGGGACATCAAGTGGAACGGACTTGATTGGTATGTGTACTTGGGGTCGGACGGAACCCAGCCATCGTGGGATCAATGACACCGGTGCGCGAACGCGAACCATTGTGCCAATGGTCGCCAAGAAAATGTAAGAGTTGAAAATGCTGCTAAGCTAGATGTTCGAGTGCAGTAGAGACTAAATCAATAGAAGAAGCCTTTGGCGTATTAGTTTTGAGATAAAAGAGGAAGTTTGGGTGCGACTTACCAGATGCAAAGGAACATGAAGAAAAGAAGGGAGGAGGGGAGGAGAGACCTTAAATGTTGTAAACGAAAACACCCTGCCAAGACCTCACGATAGCAGAAACCCTGGCAACGAGGTGTTGATGGAGATTGTTGCTACGGGTGGTTTGTTTAGGGAGGCTCAAGTCTTTCACGATTGACCATCTCCGGGGCGACAAACGGGGAAGATTCAGGAGATGGGATGATGCGTACCATCAATTATGAGGTGGTAATGAAAAACAGCGAATGGTCAAAGGTATTGGGGCATTATGTAGTCAAGTAAGATTACTAGAGTGTTGAGCGCCCTTCTATCGACGATTCCAAGTGCAAGAAATATACAGATACGCAGGAGGACGATATTATACTTCATCGATCACAATGGAGACTGATCTAGAAATAAATTTTCACATTCATTATTGAGAACATGACTTCATTTTCAGTGATGGACTATGAAATTGGAGACGGAGTATCAATCCGTACCTACCGCCTTCTTTACTACCAGCCTCGGTATAAGGCTTAAAATCAAGCTACTACCCTTAAGCTGATCCGCGAAGTAGTATATAAAATAGGCTCAAGCTTTTGGATGGGGCAAAGGTCAGGCTCGTACGGCCAAGGGAGTCAGCAGTACGATGAGCAGTCCCATATGAAATTCGAAATCGCGGAGATGAATTAAACATTACCGTAAGTACTTACAGTCGCGTGCACCACTAAGTGTCTTTATATACTGGGAAGTTATCTCAACCTCAAGCGATGAGTTCATTTAGGTTGCTCATTGATTTTGAAGGGAACGGTGTGGCACGACCACTGTCTAGTAGCGTATGATCTACGAGGTATGATTGGAAGTCCATCAATCAAAAGCAATCTTCTTTCCCTGGAAAGTAGCCATCTGCTTCTTCTCCTTCGCTAGCTTCGCCGCCTCCCAAGATGGATGTAGCGAACCTACATCATCTCTCTTTGTCCGTCTCGGCTTGACCTCAATCATGTTCGCGTCAGTAAGAACATCAGGTTTTCCATATCCCTTGCTCCACGTTCCTTTATCACCACGGCCACCTTGACCATGCTTGCCTCTCTCTAATTGAGCACCTCGTTTGGGGTCCCAGCCTTTATTTCGGCTATCCCCCGTTTGGTTCTCTATGTGCTTGGCTTTTGCTCCGTATTTCTTTTCCCAGATCTCCTGGCGCGCTCGCTGGCCTCTACGGTTTTTCCGTGGCGCAACATCGATGTCAGACTCGGGTTCCGATCCAGATCCAGATATGTAGCCTCCCATTGTTAAGGACGGGAGGAATGTTGACGTCGAGGTCACGGAAGGTTTCTTGGGCGCTTTAATTTTGCTTATCTGCCTTTCAGATTCTTCAGGCGAGGGTGAAATCGACAAGCGTTGGCGTGCAAGGGCTCTTCCATCGTCTTCACTTTCCGACTCGTCCTCTGAAGACCCTGCTATTCGGTCGTCAAATTCCGCGTATTGGTTATCCTCGCTTTCGGAAAGATCGTCTCCGGAAATATCACCAGTATTCTTTTTGAGCGTAGATTTTCGAGGAGCGTCACTTGAAGAAAAGCCCGACCAGCTATCCTCTTCCTCAGCAGATTCAGTCTCTCCATCCCGCGCAACGCTGCCGGCTTTAGCCATGGCCCTGCCACCACTCGCGCTCGGAGTCAAAGCCTGAACACCAATAATATCCTTTAAATCCGCAATAACCTCATCGACTGCAGATCGAACAGGGCTGGCTTTGTAGAGGCGCGCAAGAACGTTAAGAGTAGCTACATCGTGAGCCAGTTTCGGTGGAATATGGACAGCGAAGGGTAGGGCAGGAGATGCGGCTATGGACTTGACTTTCTGAATAGTCTTATATAGGTGGCTCTCACAGGCAGCGTGGTAATTGAGACTCTACAAGAGTTAGCTTCCCGCTGCCAGAGCTTCTTACTATAGAACCATACCTTGAGAACCTGATATTCGGTGTCCATGCGTGCGATTGCCGAGCTGTCATCCTTTGCAGCAGCAGATTTCTTTCTTCGACCGGATTTTTGGCGCTCGAAACCTACGGCAAGCTTTAAGGCAGCGTAGAGAGCTTTTTGTCCTTTATCAATTCTCTGGGCGCAGAGCTTTTTCTGACGGTACAAAGCGCGACCAGCTGGGTCGTTATTATCAGAGGCATCATCGACATACTCCGAGTGCTTTCGTTTGGACATTTCTGGCGCGAAAGTGTCTGCGGTTATACAATTGCGGGATAAAATGGTGTCGGTTGGCATACAAAATTCGAGGTGGTCAATGCTTCTTCAGGGTCTCATGCACGTGACGGCATATTTCGACAGGCGTTAGAAGGGATATGAGAAGACGTGCCCGTCAAGAAGCCTTAATTCGCAGGCCATAGGATCATCGAAGAGAGCTTTCAGGAGACTTGAGTCCCTAAGCATGTTGATGTATTGCACAAGTTTGGTTACGAAACATGTAACTATCATGAGAGAATCATTTCAACCTTTGAAACCTGCCCTTTCACAAAACCCATCATGCTGCTCAGTCTCAGCGGAAATTTTCCTACCTCTCCCCTATAAGACCTCTTTAGTCTCAACATGTCCTCCTCTGTGCTCTTTGATAGAGCCCGCTGACGGATTATCCTCATGATGGATTTGCTTCTCGACAGCCTCTTTAGCTTGCTCTGCAAGAGCCTTATCTTCGAACACTGTAACCAATTGTGTTAGCACAATACACATTTGAGTATATGAGTATATCGCATGCTTACAGAAGGCCAACTCCTCTAATGTTCGTCCTCCTGTCTCTGGGAACATGAAGTAGATAAACACGTTCTCAAATGCAAGGAAAGCGCAGTAGGTGATGAGCCACCTCCACTGGATGCGTTCAAGACCGATCGGATTGACGAAAGTGGTAAAGAAACCGGCACTTCTGCCAAAAAATTGGAAGATTGCGATACCTCGGCCACGTTGAGCGAACGGAAAGAGTTCGACAAGATATGCTGGAGGGTGGCTGTTAGGTGTGCTGCTCGAACGGTAACGGCGTTGGTAGAAGCACTTACTGTAAGTGAGGGCGTTGTACCCAATATTGTAACATGGTGAGTACGCAAAGATGAAGAAAATCGTAGCGATCGCTGCCGAATATGACTTGTGAGTTAAGAACTGCTGCATCGATATCGTCCAAGCAATATAGCAGAGCAGGGATGCGACAGTGCAAGTCAAAAACATAGTACGGCGTCGGGCCTTCTTAACCAAAAGTGCAATGGTAACGCCATTGATAAGTGCCCAGCTATTAAGTCCGACATTAAGTTTGTTTTTGAACGTGGGGTTTGTGATTCCAACCAAGATGAGTAGATCGTTCAGATAGTACCTAATGGATTGTAAGAGCTGCTCCTACTGATTTTAGATGTCTGGAGTAGAATACTCACGAGATCAATGTGTTTCCTGACCACTGTGTGAATAGCCCAAGGGCAGACGAAATTATAACACGTTTGCGCATTCCTTTAGTCTTAACCATCTCACCCCAGGAGCGCTTAGAATTCTCCATCTCAAGCTTGATGGTACTCTCAATCTGCACCATCTCAGCCTTCACAATTTCAGAGTCGGCATTGCCCTCGGCATGATATTTGACGAGGACCTGGAACGCTTCTTCGCGACGGTCTTTGCTAACTAGGAAACGTGGAGACTCCGGAATCATGCTATGCCACAAGTAAGCATTGTGGAGCCAACTCTGCACTGGGTATTACTCACAATATAAAGGTAATCTGGAGTAGAGAAGGAACAGCTTGCAGTAAAGAGGGTATCCGCCAAGACCAATTACTATGGATGGTTGAAGTACCGAAAGCAACACCTGCAGCAACAAGAGCACCTACGAAGTATAGTGCATTGAACAGGGACGTCATAATCGGCCGTTCCTTGGGATAGGTAAGCTCTCCTATCAGCGAAGAGCCAGCGACGATGCAGAAAGGAATGCCAAATCCGAGAAACCAACGAGCGACGATGTACATCGCGGCTGAACCCAGTCAGTACGGCCAGGGGAATTTCTCAGAGAGCAAACATACATCCATTCGCAAAGCCTTGAAGCAATGCTCCAAAGACCGAAATGCAGGACCCGAACATGATCGACCATCTCCTTCCATACCGATCATTGATCAAAGAGATGAAAGGAAGACTGCAAACAGCACCGAGACTATAGATAGCGGCAATTATGCCTTTCAAAGAGCCCTTGGGATGATGGAAAACTGTACAAGCTGAGTAAGTGTTTAAGAGACATAGGATGCACAGAATTCCTACAAACTTGCCACGGAGGGATAAGTTGGATTGTGTTTATCATCTGAGAGTCGAAACCCGAGGTCATCTCTATGCCGATACATGTTGGCAAGAGCAAGAGGTACAGAATCCTGAGATTTGGCTTTTTGTACCAAGAAACCTTATCGTCATTCACGAGTTGAGTGAGGATAGGGTCAGCCGCAGCTCCAGGAGCCATGATGAGAAGAGACTTTCAGGCCTGAATAATCTTGAAGTTTTGAAAGAGGAAGTCTAGGAGAAGAATGGCTAGGAAAGGACTTCTAGAAAGAATTTGGAGGGTTCCAACCATCTTTATTCCCCTGCTGCCCTGCACAACAGCCCCGGACCCCATTTTACCAAGATTTACATACTTTCTAGTAAGAGTTACGATCCTCCTCCGGTTGGTAGAATAACTATGGACCCCGCGTCCCGGAATCTACCCCAGACTTAGCCGTAATTTGTATAGATGAAGAGGCGTCCGACTCGCGTGGCCGCGTGCCAAGATAGCAAAGACGGGTTTCGACGCTTCATTGCACCAGGTCTCTTCCATTGCTTTTCGTGCATGGCAGGATATACCAATTGCCGTCAACAGTCCTATCGACGATGTTTTGTAGATGATGCTGGTGTTGATTGGTGATGGATGTTGGACAAAAACACCAGCAAATAGCCGGACCTAAAGGGCCGCGGTCCCGAATTAGAGGATGCCAAGTGGACACATCATGTGCGCCATATCTTTGACCCAACATCAAAAAGCACTGTAACGCCTTCGATATGGCCGGTTAAATTGAGGACGCTCCTCAGGATGTCGCCGTCAAGTGCCTTCTCCCCAAGTTGGCTTCGTATAAGAATATTCCGCACGCCCGGTTGGATCTGAGGCTCATTCGGCTTGTCGTGGCCGCCATAGTAAGCACTTCACCTAAATAGAGCGACTGCAGAAGCTGACCCCTGCGAAAAGGTCGAGCTGCTCTTTGGAGTAGACTGCGGCGTACGGCAAAGTTGAACGAGATGCTGTTTCTCTGCCACAAATTACAACCAAAGAGCAAATAACGGCCAATCACTTTCTCGAGGGCCCCTTCGTGCTGACCGGTTGAACTCTCCGCTCCAGTGATGTAGCTAGAGAGGAGTTATATGTCCTCGGCGTGAGTGCAGGCATGCATTCCCTCGGAATGTGATTTAGCAAGTGCTTTTCATACGGAGCTTCTAAGGAGTGTCAACTAAGAGCTTGCGGAATCACGCATTTGGTTCATGAGTATCAGTGTGTAATGCTATCCCACTGCCAGATTTCGACATTGTCCCATCCGTTGAGAGTGTTCATTTCTTGAGACTTTAATCTGTACCAATTGATTCAACAGTATCACACCCACCAACACGCCCAATTTTACGGAACGCTTGAAATGACTCAAGCACATGATCATGGAAGCGATGCCTCAAGACTGAACTAGGTCGACGATTATTCAAAAATGAAGTTCAACATGATAATGGTAACTACGTACGGGACGTAAATACATTTGGTGATGCAGACATACGCGAATGATGAGCAAGTATACCATCGAAAACAAGATCTAAACTGATAAACACTATGGCTAGGATGGTGAACCCAACCCAAAAACGTAATCTCCGATCATGCTTGCAGAGAACAGTTTGCTCGAACAAAAGACTATGTCGTTGGTTCAAGTCGAATATACAAGATCAGTCACTAGGACAGAGGTCGTTTGAGTTTATGCAGCTCCTTTCGAAGCATCGAATAGAACAACTTGGAAGATCACAAGAGGCACGTAAGGGCTTCAAGAAGGTTGAGGTTCAACCCGAGGGGAGTAAGCAACGGGAGTCGCTCTTTAAAAGTTATGAGTTATTGATCTGAGGGAAAGCTGCTAGAATGGCAGAAGCAGGGGAATATTAAGCCCTTATTATTAATAAATTTGTCGATATGCTGGGAAGTTGACAGTCAAGAACGGTTTTACACGGAGAAGCAACCAAGACACCTACGTGGCTCTGAACAACACCACTGCAATGCGTGTGGTTGACCTTAAGGTTCCGAAATGATAACTGCGTCGTAATGAACAGCCTATCTTTCTTCCCGCACTTCACTTGTGCATTGCTGTTAAGAGCTATGTGAATCAGAACATGCGTTTATTCAACAAGTACATCAACCTAAGCCAAAATATTCATACAATCATATAAACACTTCTAAACGTTTCTGGACTTTTCTCTATTTCTCTATATCTTTGACGGCCTGGACTGCCTTTACCTCCAAAAAGTTCTTCAAATCCTACAACTACTCCAACTCCCTGACACTCATCACTTAGATCGAATCAATAGATAGCCCGCCACAACCATTATGTGCTTTTGGTGCCTCGGTGGTCGTCCTCCACCCCCAATAGACTTCAACAATCAACGTTCGTAATCCCATCCCCTTCCCCTTCCCCTTTCTCTTTCATTACTATCGCTCCTATCTATACTAATGACCCCACAGCATGGATGTACGACCCCAAATACGCCCACAGGCCTGGAAGTCGCGTCCCGCACCTAGCCAATGCGAACCAGGCCCCTGCCAGCGGCCACGCAGGCGGCCACACTGGCGACTCAGCTCCTATGTTCACGCACATGCCCACCAGCCACGGAGGTCGAGGAGGCCTGGCCAATCGCGGCAGAGGTGGATCAAGGGGCGGATTCGGAGGCGCAGGACGCGGAAACTTCGCCGGTTTCGGAGGTTCTAATATCCCCATGAATCCTATGAATGCAGCAGGAGGAAGCCAGTTTGGTGGGAATGCTGGTGTTGGCGGTGGACTAGCACCTAGTATGGGTATGGGTATGCCATCGGCGCCAGAATCATCGCACCACGGTCATAATCCTTGGGAGGCAACGCCCAGTGAATGGGCTCAGGCATCGATGGCGTCTGGTTCGCAAGCAGCTGGTTCTGTGATGGGCGGGAATCCGAATGTGTATGTGCCTGATTCGGCGTCTATGGCAGGGACAGTGCATCCGCCGCCGGAAAGTGTGTGGGAGAGTGTGAATGGGGATGCGGAGGGGGATTGGGTTACACCTAATGATAATCTTTCGCAGAGAGGCGGTGCGCTGAGGGGTCGAGGCAGTATGGGAAGAGGACAGGCGAGGCGAGGGGGAGGAGTGATGGCTTATGCGGAGAGTGTGCATGGAGGT
This sequence comes from Hysterium pulicare CBS 123377, assembly GCA_000467715.1. NCBI lineage: Eukaryota > Fungi > Ascomycota > Dothideomycetes > Hysteriales > Hysteriaceae > Hysterium > Hysterium pulicare. The sequence continues at coordinate 37,052 of AJFK01000258.1, read as the reverse complement.
GGCAGGACTGGTGGAAGTAGGGTTGGTGGGAGAGGTGGGAGTGTGGCGGGGAGCAAGTATCATCGGTCTCATTATGGGCGTGGTTAGTGGTTAGATGGATCGGCCATGAGAGGAGTGTAAGTGATGAGAGAGATATATGTAATTCTATTATGATCAAGTCAGCAGGCGTGATTGAGTGCTATTAATGTTCCATGATGCTATGTACATGTATGTGATTTTAAAAGAAAAGTGGGCAAAGTTTGCTTATTAGACAACTGGACCGCCCTTAGCTCTCATCTTTCCACCAAATATTTGAAGGAGAATAATGATGACTATAGCTATAGCTACAATGATAGCTTGGATCCCAAAGGAGAGTCCATACCCGCTCTTTGCTCCCCATGGTTGTTGAAAGTAGCCAACCGAGAAGCCGGCAATAACTGTGAATGAGTTAGATCTGGACTCAGTCTGAGAAGTTGAGTTGGCGGTTGCTTACCTCTGGAGAAGTTCAAAAGTCCAGATACTTCCGAACTGGCAGTCGGATAGCTATCCAATGCATAGGCAGTGATGGCCACAGTTGCTAGCATAACACCAAAAACGTACATTCCCCAGCCCATAATGATACCTGCATAGCTCAAATGCTTCTCTAACGTCTGTCCAACAATAATAAGACCTGGAATCATAAATGCAGCAGCGATATAGTTCGTAATGAGACGCGCCTCCGGTTTGAACAAGCCATTGTGCTTTACGATATAGCGATTGGCGATGAAGTCATTGAAGAAGTGGCCGAAGAATTCCCCAAGTGTTACAGCGACGAGAGGCGTGAAGTACAGAAAGCCGACGGCTTTGGAATCGAAGCCGTAACCACCAGCTATTTTGGGTGTCTCGAGAAGGATAGTAGACGTGATGTTGATGCCTACAGCCCACATGAAAGACATAGCGTAGTAGAACATGGTTGGAATTAAAATAGGCTTGAGGAAGGTAGAGATGAGGCGACGCGTACAAACCCAGAATGACTTGAAGTATCCTTTATGATGTTGAATCTGCCAAATGCCAAGAACACGGGAGAGTCTGGCCATTTGAGAAGATCCGCGAAGAGGTTGTAGCTCCTGAGGAATGGCTCGATCGTAGAATGTCTCATCGCAAATGAGGAGGATGAGAACTATATCTGCCGCACCCATTGCAAAAACCAGCCAGAAGACTGCTCTCCAGTTTCCTGTTCCGGCAATGATAAAGTTTCCGAAGAATGGTCCAAGATATGGTGAGAGGATGAAGAGGGCAACCCAGATACCAATTTTTCTCGCATGTTCATGGAAGAAGAACATATCTTTGACACATGCTAGCCCAACTACTTGATATGCGGTCAATGTTAGACCCATCAATGCTCTCATACCGTAGAACGTTGAGAAGCTGTCCGTCACGGCGCAGCCGAGCGTAAAGAATGTGCCGGCTACAGTGGACCAGAACATGACTGGCGCACGGCCCCACCAGGAGGAGACGATAATCCAGAAAAGGCCTCCAATGCCACTTTGGCGGTCAGTACTGATGCACGCTTAATGTCTACAGGGGTATTGCTTACAGCATAAGCACGTTCAAATTGCCTGCCTCATTGACCTTGTTCGGCGAAAGGCCCCACTCCTCACCTTGCAGAACGATAAGAGGTATTCCTGCACCGCTGCCGTAGTCGCCGAGGAAAGCTGTTGTTGACACAATCATCAACATCAAATGCTTCCTCGTCCACGACCAATTGAGCGGGTCGTTAGGATCGGCGGAGGGTTGAGGAACGAGAACTGTGTGGCCGTCTTTGGCAAGTTTTAGGTTGCCTAATTCACCCTTCTCGAGATGGGCAGCACCGGCATCGAGTAAGACCACATCAGTCTCGTGGCCTATTTCTTGCTCGTGGATGTGTTCGCGTGTTGCTGTATCCACATGGTGGATTTCGTGCTTGTTTTGGGCCATAGTAAGTCGATATTAAGACACGAGAAGCAACGGAGACTCGGCAGGAGAGATGGCCTTGAATGGACAAATATGAAGCGGGAAGGAAGCTCAAAAGCAGGGCGTCGATGTACTCAAATACTTCCACGCATCATAAGGTCCGAAACCCCAGTGGTTGCATTCCGTGGACGGCACAAGCGCATCAACTCGGCGATACATTTAAGATGCAGTGGGGCTTCTGACCTTCAATTGGCCCATCTGATTTGATTCTCCATGGGGCTGGAACTACTGGCAGACCCGAGTTCCTGGAGATGGAGGATAATGCTGGGGCAGTACAAAGCGCTTACACCGGCAAAAGCTGGGGGCGTCAAGTTTCAACTGCCGAACATCAATATCTTAGGCCACGTGATGCGCTCAAGAGGAAAGAAGTTAGAGAAAGCCACCACAAGAAGACTATTTCGAAGATCGATACAAGTTAAGAATGATTTTGGCGAAGCTGAAGTGCCGATATGGGAGCCAAGTATCCAGATCTTCGGCAATTGTTATCACGGCTCTGTCGCTTTCCTTGACCAGTCTGAACGACTTGGGCTTCCATCTACACTGCAAACAGAAGTCCCAAGGAAGAGGAGAAGAAGCCTAGGGAAAGATCCCCGACCCAGAGACATGGAGACATGGAGACATGGCTGCCAGACTTGCCCCCGTTTGCGCCAACCCCAATTTGAGCTTTGCACCGCGAGGTGAAGCACTTCTCCAACTTGCACATGCCATGATTAGCTTCCCCACCGTTCCAGCCATGTGCAGACAAGATCCGGCCTCGGTAACCTGTTGAACAAGCTTTGTGGAGAAGTTTGAATGCCGCGTGGCAGGTTTTGTCAAGTCACGTGCTGATCAGATCGGCCCGTCTATCGTTTCCCGTCAACCTCCCACCTCCCACATCACCCGGATGATTGACAGGCATAGCGTATCTCGGTACAAGGGTACATGAAGCCCCAGTTTCCATTTCCCGGAGCCTCAGTCAACGTATACCTAGGTGTGTCCTGTGCTCTCTGCGTTACGTATCAAAGTGGTTTAGCTGCTATGAGCATTATCCACTACATCTAACTGCGTCCACATGGGCTTATTCCCCTTCATTTGCGTGGTTTTCATGTCTCAAAGAAAGTGCAACGAGTCAGCCTCACGATGTTTATGAACTAGTCCGGCTGTCTGTGGCTGAACCTCCCGCACCTCGGATTCCTCGCGTGCATTATCCGATGAAAGACACAGCCCCTTGTGTTCATATCCGATTATTGGACAATGTAATCAGCGACTGACGAAGTACTACAGACTAAGCACGTGCAAGGCTCATTCTTCTTCGTACTTGTCGCAAAACTCAAACGAACTGTTCAATTACTTTCTCTGCTCCCTACATTTGCTCGACGCTTTGAGCTCCATTTAGCGCGAGGCATCATTTTTCGTTTTAAAAGCGGCTGGATATTTATATAAGTGGACGAAATCCTATGGAGGCCTCAATCTCAAGCTGTTACATTTCCTCTCAATGCTCCGAAGATGTTATTTCCATATTGTTATTCTACTCTGCTGACGCTTTCCGGGCTTAGCCCTGGTCTTACGAGGCCATCTCCTAACTGTAAATGTGTATGTTCCGTGTTCCCAGACATCAATATCCATTTCCTCACACGTCTTCACAGACTCTTAACTCTGGTTGTTGGCCGAGTGATGTTGATTGGGAAACCCTAAACACCACACTCTCAGGGCAACTGATTCGTGGCATCCCTCCTGGCTCTGTATGCTATCCGTCCAAACCCAATTAAAATGAAACGCTGCGTCAACAGGTCCGATCAAATTGGTTTACTTCGAAATTCCAGGCGGAAAATCCTATCAGCATCAATTATCCCATTTGGGCGAATAATTCTTGCAACCCAATCTGGCCCAATGGCACGAGTATCACAGGGGATGCTAACTCTGGGAAGAGAGGATGTTCCATTGGCAACTATCAGTCTAAGTGATCAGTGCAACGGAAGCAGAGCATGTGAGTGAAGAAGTGGGCTAAACAGCGAAATGTAAGAGTCGCAATAAAGAGTACTGGGCATTCGTATTCTGGACGGTAATGGCTTTATGACTCCATTCAATCCAGTATGCTGCTAATGTCTTCTTTAGAAGCACCGGCTAAATTTCTACCTCGTCACGTCCCTCCACGTCGAAGCATGTGAGAACACATTCTCTTCGAGAGAATTGCAGACGGCGAGGAAGTCTAGCCAGGTTCAAACGGCCACATTTTCCTCCACATTAATATATCTCGTCCCGGTCTTGTACGTTTCGATGCTTGTTTCCGCGTTTAAGACAGGACGATTTGATTGAGGTGCGGAGGATGTGAACAAGGTTCATTTATAGACGATAGAACGAGAGCCTGGTAAGAGGAATCGGCGCTTGACAGCGAAGATTGCGTGCCTCGGAGGTTGAAGTAGAGAAATGAAGGTATGCAGCAATCTATTATTCCCCGCAATCTGCCCGGGTGTGGCTTTGTTTCAGCCAATGAGAGGCGCCTTTCCCATGTTAAAAAGCATCGCGTCCCACCTGTTACCTCGCAGCCCCGGAGCACCATCGTCTCTACCTCCCATTAGTTGCTCGACAGACGCCGCATCATTCTTTTAACCGGGCAGCTATAGAGAATTCTCGCACCTCGTGGCCATGACTGAACTTTCGCTTGGCCATAACCTTCTGGTTTGGTCGTCTCAGCCGACGCCGAAGCTACGTCCTTGCGTCCGAGACTATTTTAACTGGGCGTCCTTCATCTCATGATGGTGAATGAACTGTCCTCGTCGACAGGAAACTGTACTGAGAATGGCAAGGTACTGTGAGAAACATGTCCGATAGCATAACCGCTGCACGTCCATTCGATGATATAATAAGAGCCGTGGAAGGTCCTTGTTCCAAATGCCCAAGAAGCCGTTGCCTTGCCAGTTTTAATTCTCCACTTCCCCACTGTCTTATGACATTTGTTCCTTTTTAGTCAATCATGCTATTCAAAAGTATCTCTCTCCTGGCTATCTCCGCCAATTTGGGATATAGCATCCCAGCGGACCTTCGGAATGAGAAGAGAGCGCCAATCGATGCTTGGATAGCCACAGAAAGCTCTGTTGCCTACTCGGGCGTCCTTGCGAACATTGGATCTACTGGCTCGAAGGTATCAGGAGCTGCTTCCGGTGTTGTCGTAGCCAGTCCTTCGAAATCCGACCCTGACTGTACGTCGTAGTACGCTATGCTATCAAATAGCGAAATTTAACTTACCAAAGAAGATTTCTATACCTGGACCCGGGACTCGGCATTGGTTTTCAAAGCCTTGGTAGACCAATTCATCGCTACCGGGGACTCCACTCTACAGACTGAGATCGACAATTACATCTCCGCTCAAGCAAAGCTCCAGACCGTTTCTAACCCATCAGGCGATCTTTCCACAGGTGGGCTCGGAGAACCCAAATTCAACATTGATCTAACAGCTTTCACTGGATCTTGGGGTCGACCTCAGAGAGATGGGCCTGCTCTTCGCGCAACAGCGTTAGTTGCTTATGGCCGCTGGCTGGTTTCGAACGGGTATACCTCAACTGCTACCAACATCGTCTGGCCAATCGTACAAAATGATCTTTCATATGTGACCCAGTATTGGAACCAGACAGGCTTTGATCTGTGGGAAGAAGTTCAGGGATCATCTTTCTTCACCATTGCCGTCCAGCACCGTGCGCTTGTGGAAGGCAATACGTTTGCCAATACGATTGGAAAAAGCTGCTCTAATTGCGTTTCTCAGGCTCCGCAGTTACTCTGCTTTCTCCAGAATTTTTGGAGTGGAACTTACATCATATCAAATATCAATGTGAATAACGGGAGGACCGGAAAAGATGCCAATTCCATTCTTGGATCCATCCATACATTCGATCCTGCCGCTGGGTGCGATGATACGACCTTTCAACCTTGCTCTCCAAGGATGTTGGCCAATCATAAAGTTGTGACTGATTCGTTCCGTTCCATTTATTCCATCAATAGTGGGATCTCTGCAGGGAGCGCCGTTGCCGTCGGAAGATACCCTGAAGATAGTTATTACAATGGTACATCTATCAACATTCTTTGTGATTAATTCAACACCATTCTAAGCCATTCTAGGCAATCCCTGGTACTTGAACACCCTAGCTGCAGCCGAACAGCTCTACGACGCTTTGTACCAATACAACAAGCTCGGCTCCATAAGCATCACATCCACCTCCCTCGCATTCTGGCAAGCCATCTATTCGTCCGCCGCAACCGGCACATACGCCTCCACGTCCTCAACCTTCACATCCCTAACCAGCGCGCTGAAGACCTACGCCGACGGCTACGTGGCCATAGTTGAGAAATACACTCCCTCCAACGGCGGCCTCGCCGAGCAATTTTCCAAATCGGATGGAACACCGCTCTCAGCTGCCGATTTGACCTGGTCGTACGCTTCCTTTCTGACAATGGTCGCGGCGAGGAGTGGCGTCGAGCCTGCTTCTTGGGGCGAGCCTGCTGCGAATAGTGTGCCGGCTGTTTGCTCGGCGATGTCCGCTACAGGACCGTATAGCACGGCTACGAATACGGCTTGGCCGAGTTTCAATAGCGGCGGAGGAGGGAGTCAGCCTACTACGTCCACGACCGGCACTATTACGCCTATAACGACGACTTCTTCGGCCCCATCCGCCACAAGCACGACTTGCTCCAGCGTCTCCGTGACTTTCAACGCCCTAGTTACTACAAACTATGGCGAAAATGTATACCTAGTCGGCTCCATTTTTCAACTCGGGTCTTGGGCTCCTGGGTCAGGTATTGCGCTTTCAGCGAGCAAATACACGTCTAGTAATCCGTTGTGGTACGCAAGTGTGAGTTTGCCGGCTGGGACGACTTTCCAGTACAAGTATGTGAAGAAAGAGAGCGATGGGACCTTTGTGTGGGAGAGTGATCCGAATAGGAGTTATACTGTGGGGAGTGGGTGTTCAGCTACGGAGAACGATACCTGGAGATAAAGAGAAATGAGGGTGTTTCGAGTAAAGTATCATCGATATGAATCGGCTACTTTTCGACTTTCCCCATATAAAAATGTATACTGTATATGAAACACTTCTCGATGGAACTCAAACATTCAAGCTTGCCGTTCTTTTCGAGAGACTTTAGCGAGAAATGGCTCACAAAAAAGGGGTCATCGACCAGTTTCTGAGCCGGCGCTTGGCAGACACACACCACAACCTCACAAACGCTTTAACAACCAATAAGAAGAATACCACAACGCGATTGTTCAACTTAGTACACGTTAGAGACAATCCGAACCTATGGTACGCCAAAATGCTGTGCCCTGGAAACCTAGAATCAGGCGTAATCGACTCTGAACTGACTCGCGCCGCAATGTTTCAGATCGACTCATTCGCACCGCCTTTCAATCCGGCGTTCTGTAAGCGCGAAAAAATACAACACAATGTAGCGTGACATCTCTTGAACTCCCACGTGGTTCGTTCTCATGAACTATTTTAACTATCTATAGCTTAACTACCCCTCGATCTCAATAGTCGGCCCAAGGTATGTTTTACGCCCTTGTACAAAATAATATATCATTGAGAACAGCATGACCGCACCGGAGACCAAAATGCTAAAATTCATAGTCACCGGTGTTACAGACGTTGTCTGAGGCCAGTAAGAAAAGATAAATATGATTGTCGCATACAGGCATGCCACGCCATTGACGAGAGTACCCAATAGCGGCGGCATTCTCCATGAACCCCACATGAGGACTCTAGACCCTGGCGTATTCTTGAAGGAAGGAGGCACTGAGGTATCGCTCTGAGTTTGGATGGTTCCATCAAGGCGTCGCCAAAAGAGAAGCGAGCATGGTAGGATGAATGATAAGTAAAAGCTGCTAACCAGTAGTGAGATTATAGCATTGAACGCGGTGCTGGAGCCAATGTTGATCAACGGGAGTAAGATATTGATAGTTATTGAGAGCCCTATAGAGTAGAGGGGCAATGAAGTTCGAGGTTCGACCTATCCATCACCCATGTTAATGTCTTTCAAGAATATCCGATCGAGCAACGACTTACCCTCGACAGGAAGGACGAGCCCGGGAGTCCGCTATCTCGAGAAAAGGCCCACAGTTGACGCGACGCTGTGGCTAAGATAGCCCAGGTACCAAATGTATCCAGGCAGATAATGCAGCATGACATGACAGTAGCGCCACGAACGCCCGCTGCGGCCTGGAAAATGTACATGAAAGGGTAGCCCGTGGGACACGCCAGGGCATTCTCAACGTCGTTAAGGCTGAACAGTAGAGCCATAAGAGCACTAAAGCCAAATAAACCATTTAGGACCACGGATGTGAGCATTGATCGGGGTACCACCGTCGAAGCGTTGTGGATCTCCTCCGCCATATGAGTGGCGCCATCTGCCCCGGCAAAAGCACCAGCAAAAGTGCTGAGGCCGACGAACCATGCCAAACTCATTGAAGACCAACCGCCTTCATTGTTCCAAGACGTAAAAACCTGCGTTGCTGGAACATGGGTGGCCAAAGAAGTTAACGCTATCACAATTCCGAGAAAGCCGATGATATATAGAACAAGGATTACGCCTTCAATCTTAGCGAGGTATTTGCTGAGATATGTGTTGACGAACAATGCGAGTAGAAGGAACGCATAGCAGAGCAATGTCGCATGCCATCTTTGAGGTACGTAACTCGGATTGTTGAGAATGATGAGCCCTTGAACCATCGTCGCGTCAGGAAGGACAACACCGGCGACTGCAGCTTGCCAGGAAGTGACGGTCGCCCATCCAGCAATATAGCTCAAGATTCGCTGACAAGACGACGGTGCCAGCATGGCCACGTAATGGTATTGTCCACCAGCAGTAGGTGAAATTGCTGAAGACAGTGAATTGATTAAAAATCTATTGTGGCTCTAAGCCCTACCTAAATACTAAATAATAATGATTGCTATTATAAAAGAATAAACCTACGTGCTATACACGTGCATAAACAATTAGTTACAATTATTTACTAATGCAGGTGACCTGCCTCTACAATCAGATTGTCTCGGTTTGGTGGACTGTTCCAACAGTAGGTGCCATGGAAGCCATTTCGCAAAGACAGCAGATGACACAAGCAACGCCTATCCAGCAAAAGATGAACCCGTAGACGGTACCGGCTGAGCCTCCGTTTGCGAGAGACTGGGAGAAATAGGTTAGAAGACCCGCCCAGGTTGCCATCAGTGTACAGGAGAAGCCAAGCATAGACATGAAGCCGAATCTGCGCTTGAGAACCTGCTTCTTGCCAATCGTCGCCAGTTCATGTTTATCGAAGTCCCGGGATAATTCTTGTCGCGTCGGTTCGCCGTTCACATCATCAGCTTCGACTTTTCCAGACATCTTGAGCTCTTGCATGGAATAGTAGTCTTTCATTGCCGAAGCGAGACTTGAAATAAACGAACATGTGACAGTCGCAAGCAATACCGGGGGGTTTAAGATGTGTATAAGGCAATTGAAGAATGGAGCAGTAGACTTGGAGGCGCTGATCAATTGCAAAAGTGCGGCTCGAATGAAGAGAGACAGTTGCGAATCCCAAGGAAAATATATTGCAGCTGAGCAGACTTCACGACTTATTACTGGATGCCTTGTCTAGAAGATTAGGCGAGTCTAAAGGAGAGTAATGTTTTTTCTAGACGCAACCCCCTCGCGGGATACGAAGTGCTGAGAGGCCAAGTTCATGTGAATACCGAGCAAGGTTACACGGACCGGACCGAATTGGCGCACCTACATACGACGGATTCTTATCCCTGGAGATGCACCATGGTGGATAGATTCTCCCCTAGTCTCCGCATTCGACCTTCACCAGTCAGCATGTTCGTCCTTATCACAATGGTTACACTTACAGATGGGCTTCCTATTTCAACACTCAGGCGTCTCATTGTGTTCCACGAACCTACACCGAAAGGCGTTAGTCGTAGTTATTGCTACGGGGATTGCATTATGCTGATTGATTCAACCAACTTTTGCATCCCTGACTTGGGGCGAGAACACTTAATATATATCAAATCGTCAATTGGCTCGAGCAACTCCGAACCATAACCCGGCCAACCTTCCATGTAAACCCGGTACACATAATGGAACTCTCACTCTCTGAAGTGGCATTTTTTTCTGTCTATAAGTGCTTCACTACAACTGGGGCTAGCCTCATCCTCATGAGCTTCTGATTGAATTGTTCAAAGTTAAGGGAATGAACAGCGCTAGTCAACCTCCTCCGTCGCCAAATCCAGTCATCAACTCCCCTCAAATTGTGAGCGTGGTGACATGGCTCTTGGCTGCAAGCTTTACAACAGCCACTGCGACTCGTCTGGCTACGAAATTCTCGATGAGGAGAGGGTTTGGAATGGACGACGGACTAGTGGTTGGCGCAACGGTGAACGCCATTATCCTCCACTTCTGATTTTCTCGCTGACCAGTAAAAGGTAGTTGGCATTGGACAGACCATTAGCACATTCATACAAGCCAGGGCTGGTCAACCTGATATCCTCACGGCACCGAACGACACCTTTATTCGTTTCCAGAAAGTGAGTGTCGGGCGCCTCCAGCCGTATATTGCTGGGCTAAAAGTGTCTACAGTCTTTCTATGCTGCGGAACTGCTGTATATACCTACTGTCTGTCTAGCAAAGTTCTCGGTGTTGTTTTCTCTCCATCGGATCACTGCCGTCAGCCAGCACAAGCTGCTGATTGTGGTTGTTATGGCCATCTTAGGTTCTTTTTTATTTACATTTGAAGTCGCCGCAGCGCTTCAATGCTCTCACATCCGCTGGGCTGTTTTAGGGAAGCAGTGTTTTAACAAGGCAAGTGTCATACTATCCCACACAGAATGATCGTGTGCTGATTGACCGCCCAAAGACTATCCTATGGCAGCTCTTTGGTGCATTCGATATAGTGACCGACGCTTTCATCGTGGGGTTTCCATTCGTCCTTGTATGGAACTTGCAAATGACTCGGAGAATCAAGGTCATTGTGGCGGGTGTTTTTGCTACACGTGTCTGGTAAGTAGACCGATGAAAAGACGAGGCGTATGCTAATTCCTCCAGCTCAATCGCTGCTACCGTGTGCCGTCTAGTCTATCTCTCTCATACCAAAGCCTCTCTTCGACCAGTCTATGACTTCTGGATCTTCGTCCTCTGTACGGAGGTTGCACAGGGGCTCAGCATCATTACTGCATGCATCCCCTTCCTGAAACCGTTCTTTGAGAGCCTTGAAACTGGCAGGCTGGGCCCAAACCACGACATTTCGCTGGTCACGGGGATGAGTAAAGGTAGTAACGCGGGATCGGAGTCGAGTAAGGGGAAGAAGTCGAGCAGCAATTCTTTCAAGGTGCCGACAGTCTCAACAATCCGGCTTAAAAATGGGGACGGAGCTTCGAATCATTCCGATAGAGATGAACTGATTATCAGGGAGCAGACTCCGAATCAAGTTTAGGATGGGTAATGGTGGCATATACTGGTTTCTCGTCTAGATGCGATCCTCAGCATTCAACTATATTAATGAACGTTCGGTTGATTTTGCCCTCTTTCTTTCCCAGATCTCATTCCACTTAGGTGATTGGCCGTAATAGCTGCCGTGCAATTTTACTACCTTAAGACGTGTGAGACGACGGCGATCACGATATCAGGGGCGACTAGACTAGAATACTAGTCGAATGGTCATCCTATACAATCTGACATATATTTACCTCACTTCGACCGCGCGGACTGGTCGATTGTGCAGCCTACAGGGGTATCAGGCAATAATCAAATCTCGAAGCATAGTATTACGCGCAACCCTTTCGAGTAATCAGGTAGGGGCAAGAAAGGCACCCTGTCCCGTACATACTCGCCGAGTTGTTGAGAGCTAAGATGATATCCAACGGTTCTATTACTGTATGCGTGGCCTTAGGTCGGAGTCCGAACTAGGTGGTACGAAGAAGTTGTTGCCTGCTCTATCGATTTTTCCCCAGCTACTTTCCAATGAAACCTGCCGGATGCATGTCCCGTAGTGAACTGTGATGCTCCAAGCAGTGCTCGTTCAACATCAAGGTGGGGGCTAAAATCGTATATGTTTATGCAGAACAGCATGACAGCCCACAAAGTTCTTAAACCAGTTGTTCTCCGACTGCCGTGTAACACGAGTTAATCAATCTTCAGCTCATTTCTTGTGTTGCTTCAATAGTGCACGGGCCGGACTGCATCGAGTTATCTCTCTACCTGGCAGCTGGCATGTTGCTTATGCGGCATGCCATTCATGCTGACCCGACTTCAAGGCACCACAATTGTTCATACCTGGTCCGACGGCCTAGTATAAGCTTTAAGGGCCCACAACTAGCAAAGCGCCGCGTGGCGTAGCGGACCGTGCCGTACTCGTTGGCAGCTGCAGCCAGTGAAAGACTAATCTCGAAAATTACCTCCAAGCACACGACTCAAAGTCGATTACTTCAAAGAGAAAATCTTACTATTCCTCTTTCATGATGCCATTGCAACTTCACCCAGCCACCCATTCCGATATTGAAGCTATTATCCCGGTTATTTATGCCGCCAATGCCGATCCGCATGATCCATTTGTAGACCTCTGCCTGCCGGGCCTCGGTCACGACTCACCCACACCCCGTGCTCAAGGCGAGATAGATACAGCAGAGCGCTATCTGAAAGAGTGGAAAGAGACCCCCACCCAGCATTGGATCAAGGTGGTGGATACTGACACCGGGACAATCATAAGGTGAGTCTCCAGGATAAGAGTATTAGTGATGGGTGAAATCCAATTGAAATATTACCCAGTGCATCGAAATGGGAGATATTCGACCATAATCCGTACGCCGAGGGACTACCTAAGATCGAAGCAGATTGGCTCCCGGCTGGATCACGACTTCGTGAATATGCTGAATTCCTGATTAATACGCGCTATCGCCAGGCTGCTGCTCGTTGCCAATGCCCTCATGTCTGTATGTTTCTGCCACTTACTGGAGTGTTTACGAGGCTATGTGCTAATCTGCTTCTTAGGGCTTGACATCTGCGTCACCTTGCCAGAACAGCGGCGTCGTGGCGCAGCGAGTATGATGCTCCAATGGGGCATCGACCGAGCGGATGAGATGGACGTGGAAGCGTTTATTGAGGCTACGATAGAGGGGCAACAGCTTTATGAGCACTTTGGCTTTGCCACAAAAGCAATCATAGACGTGAAGAGCGGTGAGAAGGAGTCTGACGAGGAATGGAAAGAATTGGAGGAGACTTGGCCTTTGAGGTATCGCTGGATGGAGAGACCCAAGAAGTCTCAGGCTACTTGAGCGAGTTTTGGCGGTGAGCAGGAATGTTGACGTGGGGATCTCCAAGCACTTAAGATAAGTTGAAGTGGTCAAACGAGCAGGTATTCATTTCGAATCTCTGTATTGAAGCTAACATCTACGAGCCTCCCTTGAGCATCCCTCTATCAAGTGGATCGAACGGCGCCTCAAGAAATTCATTGTATAACTCCCTATTTGTAGGTCTACCGAACCGCTCATAACCAGGTGGTGGGTCTACTTGATGATCATATGCCCACTGGTATACTGCGTCGAAGTTGCGACACTTGTGCTCGATATTATAGTTTGGGTGCGGCCACTTCCTTCCTTTAATCCAGTTGTACGTCACCACAGTCGTATCCGCATGGCACATAATCATTGTTCGGAGTGTTTCTGTACAGTGGTCTTCGAACAGTATGGTCAGTCTGTACTTGGGCTTTACTGGTCATGAGTTACTTACCCAGATGCTCGTGCCATATATCTCTTGCTTCATGTGACATTCTTGCTTCTTCATCGTAGTACTCCGGATATGTGTTTTGCCATAAGAGATACTATTTAGTTGATCAGCTATCAAAACTTAAGCAAACTCCAGCAAGTACAATAGACTCACCAGGCAGTGGAGCTGATGAAAGAACTCAAGATGCGCAATATGACCATCACCGACCTCTGGGGGCACCTTTACAGAAACACGAGAGGCATTTATCCGCAGAACAATGTCTTCGGATATCACCATCGCACTCACTATTCGGACACATTAGCATATTTCTCTGCAATTATGGGGAGTTCCTTACAATTGGTATATTTCTGCCATGCTGCATCCACTGCAGGTGACGGTGGTCCTCTCCATGGTGATGGATGGAGCATCGAGTGATTCCATCGTATAGTCTGATAATCATCGCTTACTGCCTCATTTGCAGGCGCTGTCAACGACATCAGTCATTGAACTTCTAGCAGAAGCACTTTATGGCGGAGGTCTGGAATTCATACAGTAAGCGGAGTGTTTTTGAACGCAATTTTCTTTCGGTGGTTGATACTTCATTATTACCGCTAAGAAAATTGCGGTATATGATGCCAATACGAAAAGATGAAGGAACAAGGGCCATCGCGACGGGGAACGTTCAGAACTCTGTGGCTCTTTCTCATCTGATATCTCGTATGTTTCGCTTTGGGGCAAATCTTTCTGCAGTAACAAATCATAAGAGGCTCTTTTACTCCCTTCCCGCATCATGAAAGACTTCCTGTCCCAGAGTATTGAGCGGATGAACTTATGCATTGTGAGAGGATACAGCACTTCGTTGAGGAGAGAGTCGAGATGAAAAATGATAACAGTGTCGGATGTCTGTAATGCTTGCTTCTGAGAATATGTTGTGCCAAACAAAATGAAGGTCAGAACTTCACATGTGAAGAGAAGTGAAAGAAAGCCATGCTACTAGGCCCAGAATGTAATCAGCAGGGTTCGCAACAGCAAAAGGCCGGACAGTTCTTTACTCTTTTAGGCGAGAGCCTCTGAAGGATTCAGCATCGTGCTCCATAGGACATCCTCACACGGAAATGGGGTAGTGAAGGGTGACAAGTTGCCCCGATTCCTCTAACCCGGTCACTGATTCTTCATGCGGCTTGAAATCGGAATCCGAAACCACTCTTTTGGGAAGGTTTCACAAGGACTGTTGGTGCCAGCGGCTTCGGGAATAACCAATAAAGAGACAAAGACTCAACTTTTAACCGTCGAAAAGAGTCTAGACACTCCCCTCCAGGCCGGCCGTACTGATCATTGTTGCATGCAGGGCATAATTGGCAACGGTGTGAAATGCGGCATGATTCGCTCGAAGTAGCAATTTGTACGACTCCGAATGGACTACTTCTCAGCACATAAATTAACGGACTTGCCGATAAGGATAGCTGTCCGTTGATGAATATGATCTAGAACCAGTCGAACAGTTGTACAGCATGAGGCAAGGCAGAATCCAACCTATGATTCCAGTAAGCAATATATTTCCTTGTCCTATAAGCGCGGTATAGTTGTTCTTTGACCGGAAGGTCTTTTCGAGGAATTTAGATGAAGCCATACCTTTCTTAGAGATCGGAGCAAAGCTGTGTTACATGACTTTGCAATGTCTCAGAACATGGGTGCTGGTAGAAAACAAAGATACGCAAATATCCATCGACCAAACTTGACTCGAACCAAAATTTACGATATAAAGACCCTGGTCGCTCCTTAACGTCTGCCTGGGCGTTGCTGTCCCAGAGTTTCCATATAACCTTACTCTCAACTTGTATTCTACTTTCTCTTGCCTCCACAAGTCATTTGTATCGTTCTTTACGTTAAAGATTCCACCACTATGCGATTCATCTTCGCCCTTTTCCCTTCAATCGTCCTTCTGGCGTCCGGAATACTTGCCAGACCTGTTCAAGAAAGAGGTGTGTAAGCATCATACAGATGGTTGGTATTCTGAATGATATGGCGTAAGCTGACCACGCTTCCCAAACCGCAGGGTTAGACACGATTGTCCCCGACTATAATGATATCGAGACCGTGGATGGCTCAACCACTGGCCCTCCAGAGAAAAGAGGTAAGCGTGATCAACTCCCTTTATCCTCAAATAGCTGTTGTAACATGAAGTAACATGTTTCATTTCAGGCTTGGACACCATCGTTCCGAACTACAATGATGTCGAAACTGCAGACGACTCCTAAGTCTTCGATAGACCGTCGGATGTTATGCCATTGAGGATTGGATAGGAGGGCAAGTTTCGGTTGATTGGTCGGACACGGCGTGTTTGACCTGTTGAGGTTCGGATGACAGAATTAGAGAGCGAGAAAGGGTATTCAAGCGTAGAAGTTTCTCAGTCGATACTAAAGTGCTTTGAGCTGTAAATGTTATCTCTCCAGAATTGAAGAGCTTACATCGATACTCGCTTGATTTTGTGCTTATCTAAAGGTTGAATAAGGATATTTTCCACACTGAATTCTCCAAATCCCTAGCTTGACGCTCTTGGAAGAGGTGGTTTCGTGAAGCGGATATTCTTACATGAAACCAAAACCGTTATCCATTTCTCTCCGCCGGTTCAATAATATCTCAATACATTTACCCAAGATCCGTTAGGTTGTCGATCTTGCCTCTGGTTTCTTCCCATAAACAACCGGCCTAGAATCCATCAGCAAAATTCTTTTGGAGAAAGGGAGGTAGGAAAAAAGCAACTCACAAAGGCCAATAAGAGTGAAAATCCCTATTCTTCAACTCCCCCCTGACTTTCGCAAGCAGCACTTGCAGCTCATCAGTAGTCCAATTTGCATAATGCGTGAAAAGTCTCAGACTCAAGCCTTCTATCCCCTCCAACATTGCACTCAGCTGAAGCATCCCTGCATCACGCAGCCTCCTATTAGCGGCCCAGGGTCCCACGGGCAGCTTGAACTCGATGATCTCCACGTCGACATATCCGACTTTTTCCATCAACTCTTTAAGGAAGGTGGAGGATGTGCGAAGTGACAGCCCGGCTTTGGTTGCCGCTTCGCCCTGCAGTCGACACCAGAGAAGGAAGGAGTCGCCGGGGATTTTGGACGTGTCGGTTTGGACGACAGCCATGTAATCCATTTCTTGGCATTCGAGGTAGCCGCCGGGTCTGGTGTGGCTAGTTGTTGTGAGCTGGATATTACCATCGAGGTGCATTGGCAAGAAGGGGGAAGGGAGAAGGGACGCACTTGAAACATTGGGTGAAGAATTTTTCCCAGTCTCGTATACAGCCTGTCATTGTTCGGGTATGGATTAGGTCAAAATGTTCTTCTGGAAACGTCCAAGGGGCTTCTGCGTCATCGATCTCGAACTTTTGTAGAAACTTCAGTTAGGCTTTGACTGAGTAAATGTTGTAGAAGTGCTTACTTTCACGTTGGGCGGCACCCTGGCTAAAAGTTAGCCATGGCACAATAGCGAAATACGGATTACTTCCTACCATGTAGGTTGTATTGGGCTTAGGTCTGTTGCAGTGACTGTAAAATGAGTTTAGGAAGCGCCTTAGATACAACTAAGGGATGCTCACCTATCGCATTGGGATATTGCTCGCCTAGCATTGTTAGAGAGTAGCCTGAAAGCACGAGCAGCCATGTTCACTTACCACAGTCGATCGCCCATATACCTGTTCCAATTAGCATCCATGATTCAAATCTGCCGGGTTCGCATACCAGTTCCCGTTCCAACGTCTAGAACCTGGTGCGGTTCCTTGATAGGCGCGAAGAATACTCTATCACGCATGACCAAGTTTATCGAGGCATATTTGATGTCCAGTCTGTTAGAGTTACCAAGCTGATTTTTAATCATACGGGGTGTTTACTCATACCGATCTTGTTCTTGCTGCACATCCCAATGGTCAGTCTCATGTTCTAACAGGGGAACACTTGAGAGGTTACCTCATCGTCCGGGAACATATATTCTGCAGTCAATTAGTACCAGTCTGCTTCTCCGCAGAGTGACACATGATTCACTTACTTCCACTTTGATACTACAAATGAGACATTAGTCAACCAGTCTCTTCAAGCTTGGATGCGCAGGTAGCTTTACAGAATGATATCGTCTCCCGTTTTCATATTGTCCAGCAAGAATTGAGGACGTTATTGAAGCCGTCTCGGATGCTCTGTGAGGTCGTGAGTTCAAGTCCTGAAAGTTGTAAGAAGCCTTCAACGCACATATCGCCATATGCCGAATCGCCAGACTCCGATCGCTACAGGTTCTTAGTCGCATAACGGGAAAGACGTTGGACATGGTGCCACATACCACTTCCAGGAGCTCATCTTGATGTGGCAATTGCGCGTCTTGCGGTTCCACATTCTCTGCC
The DNA here is from genome assembly GCA_000467715.1 of Hysterium pulicare CBS 123377. Classification (NCBI taxonomy): domain Eukaryota; kingdom Fungi; phylum Ascomycota; class Dothideomycetes; order Hysteriales; family Hysteriaceae; genus Hysterium; species Hysterium pulicare. Next base: position 18,991 of record AJFK01000258.1, on the reverse strand, counting down.
ATGTTTCAGGAAAAGGGCGGGCTACTCGGTTCAACCACCACAGAGTTGATATGACGAGAAGAAGAGAAGTTGGAGAGACAAAGCAAGCGGACAAAAGCGCCTGGAAGAAGAGACAGGTCGGGCAAGAACAGAACAGAAGCTCTTGCCCGCGGCTTCTACCCTCAAGACCCGGCGCCGTTTCTCTCGACGGGCCGGGCAACTTGGCCGCTCTAAACGCCACGGTCATGATTGCAAACCCGCTATGCAGGATAACGTTAACAACGGGCATACAGCTCCAAATCGTGCGTCAAAGGGCCCCGCATGCCCCGCATCGTCGCCAACCCTTCTCCAATCGAGGTCACCGCACATGTCAACTTCAACGCTGAAACAGTCGCAATCGCTATCGGGCGTGCTGCAGTAGTTGGGTGGGAGATGCAGATGCGAACGAGATTTTGCTAGATGCGGGACCGTCCACTGCGCATTCAGATGGAATTGGTTAGAATATGCGAGAGATGGCGTGGCGTTTTTGATGGTGAAAGACGTGACGGAGAAAAGGACCTTCTGAGCTATTTCATCCGAGCTAAGTAGATTATCGCAAGCGAGAGGGGATTAAGTTCACGTTGCTTTTCTTTATATTTCCTGATCAGGTATTCATCGGTGCAGGTCTATCAGATACTACACCACTCTCCTACAGGTTCGAAGATAGTTTTTTGCTTGGTACACTGCTGACTCTGAAATCATGTATCTCAAGATTCTATACTAAAGGCATATCTTAGCTCTGCAACATGTCTTGGTATTTCCATTCTGCTGCAGAATCAGATCGTCAATTCGGTACCGGCGGGCATCTTTGGTATTCTATTCTTGTTCCTTCTTCGCCTGCCGCATTCCCATCTTCGCCATCGGACTCGCCATCAGCGTATCCCAGTTGTGAATGAATTGCGTCTGCTTCAGACTGATGTTCATCTCCAAAGTCCCACGTTCAAGCACCTCTTTGTCGTAAGCATCTATGGCTTCTTGTAAGCTCTTGTTTCCGTTCGCAGCTTCAACCACCACAGAAACGAAATTGGCGGAATCTTGAAGGGCGTTGTTGAGACCTTGACCTCGATCTGCAAGACACATTAACCACGTGATCAGATCCAGTCTGGGGAACCTCAACAAAGAATATACGCACGCGGTGTCATAGGATGTGCTGCGTCGCCACAAAGAGTCATTGTCCCCGTTTTATTATCCCACGGCGCCGCTTTCTCCCAATAGGTTCCAGGGTCCATGGGCATCTTAGTATCATCCTTGACCCACAATCCTGCTGATTTCCAAGGCTCTGCCCATTGCGCTGCCCGCTGCTTGAAGAAGGCTACACGACCTTCATACGTCTTGAACCTTTCTGACGAGGGGAGTGGGTCGTTCATCCACGACATGAGGAGTTGAAAGAGCCACGTTTCTGGCTTTTCAGGATCGGGGACATCTTGAACTATGTGGGATGTGAGTATTGATTTATGAGTATGAAGTTAAGGAGAAGGAGCAAGCGGAAAGTACGGACTAGACAGCCAAAACATTGAGCCCGAGTCAGGGTGAATACTCGTACTGAAGAGCGGATTCCCCATAGCTTCCCTCAGATACAGCGCTTGCTCTTTTGTAAACCTCTCACAGAAGTTGAACATTGTCAATGGGACTGTTGTTAGTTGTGCCTGCTCTTCACCGCATATACAATCTCTTGCTTTTGACCTGGCCCCGTCACATCCAACAAATATATCGCCTTCCGCCATTGTGCCGTCCGTGAATATGACCTTAACTTTTTGACCCTCTTGAGTTACTTGAGAAAGTTCCTTGCCCCATTGAATACTAAGCCCTTCGCTAAACAAGTTCCTAAGCTTCTTCCTCGACACTCGGCACGGTTTCTCAGCAACCATGTTCATGATCATATCTCCCGTTTTGCCATTATGTATTGGCAAGCCAGTGACAGCCTCAGGGGAAACTGAGGGGTCGGCATAGCTCTCTGTCATGCGTGCAACTAGTTCTGGGGGGAGACATTTTGCGATGTGCTCTGAACCCCAATGCAGTGTCATTCCCCATTCTCGGGGCCGCGTTTGATATGAGCTCGAGCTTTCTTGCTCGAAGATTGAATATGGAAGTCCGGCCTGGGTATTGCTTGGGTTAGAAACTGAAAGTAAGAGAAGCTTGGATTGGGGTTATTGGATTTTTAAATAACATGTACCTTTTTCAACCCTTGGGCAACAAGCAGACCCGTTGTACCTATTCGTTGTTAGAACATGGATGACCCACTCAACCTGTGTGAAGGCCAAGGGACTAAGAGGAGGAAAGAGATTACCTGCGCCGATAATGATTGTATGAAGCTTGTCCTCGGCGGCCATGATATCCTCCTCTTGCAATTAATTAACAGATAGAAGACTTAATTGATAGATAGAGGGAATTGCTGGTAGCCGGTAGAAATGTGGTCACCGACATCGATGGAGGGGTAACTACACCCACTGCATTCCAAGAGCGCCGAAGAGACGGTAAGGACATGTGCTCCGCGCGGGTGCTCTTGCATTCGATTGGCATGCATTTTAGCTTGGATGTCAAGATGGCCCAGAACTGTCTGAACCTGCTGTGCCGTGCGGGTCGTTTGGACTTTTGGAGCATTTTCGGCAGTCAGGCGGGACTGCATGCAGTAGCTCAGCAGTGTAGGTACTACGCCTAAGAGAAACAACTAATTTTCGAATATAGAGATCAGGTATAGTACGATACTGCTACTACAAGCATTAGTCTAAGTATGGAAGAAGGATTCATCATAGTAGCAAACCATCTTAGTCTCGGAATTGTGGAAAGTCATTCTTTGACGGGCCTTTAACTCACCGAAGTGAATTTAATGCGGGAACATGCATGTGTGGCTGTTCATTTATTCATAAGGACATGAAATAGGTATAAGACCGCGATGCGAGGTTAAACTAAGGTTACACGTTCACATAAGATGACACAAGCCAAGAGTGACTTTACTGTTTCACATGTGAATCCTTTAAGTCAGAGCTGCAGATTTCCCGGTATTTTGCATTCTCGCATCTATTTATGCTCCCATACCCGAAAGTGAGAAGAAAATGATTCGAAATCCCTATGCCCATCAAGCCTTATGAATCGTCATACGATCGACCCATATTGCGTTAGATAACCATTCACCTGAACTCATCCATGAACTCCTTGTGGAACTTTACGATTCTGCCCGTCCAATCCGTGCCAGGTGCAAGGAAGGTTGTTCGGAAATGCAATGTACCCTCTTTCTGTCCGAATCCTGAGCCAGCGACGACGCAGACGCCCGTCGCGTCGAGCATGCGGAAGCAGTAGAATTCGTCTGGCTGACGACCTTCTTTCTTTGCTTGTTCTATAGCTTTAGAAGGGATAGTTATTGTGGGGAAGAGGTACATGGAACCCTACCATTATCCGTTAGCTCGATTCAAAAGGCGTGAAGGGGGATGTTCGAAATTCGCGGATTATAGGGATAGATACCTGTGGTTTCTGACATTCCACGCCCTCCATCTGCTTGAATGCCTCATACAATGCATACGCTCTCTCCTTCAACCCATTGAATATGCTGTCATACTCGCTCTGGTACAGTTCGTAGCTCGGTTCACCCTCCTTGGGTGGGTTCACCATCATCTCTACTATACATTGTCCGAGCACGGGCGGGCAGAGTTGAATACTGATGAACTTGTAGATCTCGGCAGCGACCTTGGGGTCAAAGCCTATAAGCTCAAAGTATCCACCTCGATGACCGCACTCACCAACCATGCCCTTGGAAACAGAATGCAATGATACCAATTCAAGGTTGTCGAATTTTTTGGGAGACTCTTTCTGGAGATCTCGGAGAGCCTTCTTGAAGGAGATGAATTTGCCTATGAAGACATTGGTTTGGTAGACCTCATCTGCCATCACCACGAGCTTCTTCTCTGCGGCGAATTCAAGCACAGCCTTGATGTCTTCAGCGGCAAGAGAGGCACCCGTGGGGTTGCCAGGGTTGATTATGACAATAGCTTTGACATCCGTACCCTCCGCAATTGCCTTATCGTAGGATTCGTGGATTGCTTGAAGATTGGTGCCCCAAGCCTGGCTTTCATCGAGGTAGTAGGGCACACAGCGCGCATCGATCACGGAAAGTGTAGCAGTATAGAGCGGATATTGAGGAATTGGTACGAGGATGCCAGTTTCTGGCTTCGAACAAATGATGTGAAGGAGGGTGTTGACGCCTGAAGAAGCGCCGGCGCTCAGGTAGATCTCATTAGGGTCTGCTGGATAGCCGTCTCGCCCTACGAAGAGTAGTTAGCATTGTACCTGCCCAGATAATAACAACACTCATACTCTCAATAAAGTTTGCCACGCTCTCTCGAATCTTCGGATTCCCATGACTCTGACTATATGCACCCACGCTCTTTACTCCCTCCAGCAGCCACTTGGCCCTCTCAATCACGTCCGTCTTGTATCCGAGGCCATTGACAAGAACATCCGCTTTTTCCAGTAATTGCGGGTTCTCCAAAAGACTGGCGACCTGTCTGAAAAAGGTTATGGGTTTCTGGTCCAGCTGCTGCGGATTTCCGATATTGGCGGCAATGACTGTGTCGAATGGCAGATCACCTTTCTCTCCCTTGGCCAGCTGGGCTCTGTACTTCTCAGATCGCACAGCTAATTCACCACGAACGGCGTACTTGGCCGTCTTCACATGTGGATTGATGTTGTCATAGTTCAGAGCTCGAACGGTAGTGGCCGACATGTTGCGATTGAACACTGTCAAATTCGAGGATAGAAGAGAACGACGAAGGATGGAAGGCCTGGTATCTAGAGCAGCAAAAAATAGGATTTAGTATATCTCTACCAGCATCAGTTGCTTTTTCCAAGCATGAGTTGTCTGTTGAGGTAATTTTTTTTCTTCAGTCATGCAGACACCCCGCTGCGGTGAGCAAAGAAAAACACCGGGGCCTAGGTGAGGAGCGGTGGATGAAATACCTCTAGCACCCACGCGGCGTGTCAATGTCTGGAATGTTTGCGCCTTGGAGCCATTGACACTGGAGAGGCTTCTGGCAAGATAGTGGCATGACTGGACGTAGCAAGCCGATGACGGCGACAACAGAGCGGCCATTCACGCCTCGTCAATCTTATCGGCCTGGTCGCCCACACTCTCCGCTACCCCCGCCGTGGGTCTCTGCCGAGCGAAATAATGGAGGACCAAGGTGACCGACCGAAATTGGAGAGCGGAACAATTCGGAAATGTGAATGGAAGGAGGGATGAACGACCCCGTCCGAAGATCCTTTGAGGCTCTCTGTGTTGGACTTCAGCCATGATGCGGACGTTGCTCTTTTTACCGCTGACTGCGGGGATTGTCCAGCCACAGTTGGACGTCGTGACACACTATCAAATGTCGGTCAATACCCAAGCGGGAGTGCAGGCTTTGACTCGATACCACGGATGATCTGTTGGCCGTCGGGACCAGCTTTGCTATCTAATATCTAAAGAAGTAGTCATGCTCAATGCAGTCAACCCCACTCCGACACATGATCACACAACTATCCACGCTCGCTGCCCCTTAACCTGACCGACTGGCCATACTTCTGAAGCTTCGTGATGAGGTGGTCACCCTGCTTGACTACATCTGCATACTGCTTGTTCTTGTCATCTGGCCGATTCGTCTCGATGATTCCCTTGACGCGGTCAATCGTGCAAGGTATCCTGTCAGCAGCGATGAATTTGGCGAGATCCCTTCTAGTGTATTAGTGATAGCCATTCCATGGAGGTTTCGTGTAAGCTTACCGATCAAGGAAGTCTACCGAGACCCCAAAGTCGTTAGCTATACTCTGCAAACCGACAACTCTGTAACTCTGGAGAAGCTGCTGGTAACCTCGCAACCGCATCTCCCGGACAAACCAGCTTTTATGTTCGTACAAATACCGATCTTGGCCCAGGAACTTGACCTCAACGTCACTAAGAGCCGTGAAGAAGTGCTTGTAGTCACCATTGTATAGACTGTTGACGAGTTTGGCGAGAGGACCGAAATCAACTGCTGTTTCAGCTTCTGCCTGTCCCCCGTGCGACTGACCCAAAGTAGTCAGGTTGACTGCTGTTGGTACTGGTGTTGCAGTGGACCCTGAAACATCAGCCATCTCCTCATCGCCAGCTGCTGGTCCTGCCGATGTCTGCCCTGTCAAAGCAGCAAGCTTGTCTTCTCCTTCACCTAGTATGGCCTTGATCTCTGGCGCATCGACGACCTTAGACTTGAAATCAACCCGCTTGAGTGACACGGAACCGGCGAGGACTGCGTAGACAACGAGGGAGGAATAATTGCACAGCTCGTAGCTTGTGAATGTGGATAGACTGTCGATAAGAAGAGGTGCGGCTTGTGCATGTGATCGTACGGTGAGAAGATGTAAGCCTTGGTAGGCCTTTAGACGGTTGCGACGATCCCAATCACCACCACTTTCCACCAATACGCTGGCTCGTTCTACCGTCTTCTTGACCAAGAGCTTGTCTCCGAAGAAAAGGCCGATTCGTATTATTGCCAAAACGAGGTCGATCTTCGTGCCTAGAATACCAGTCTTCTCGAATACTGTTTCGTATGCAGCTATAGCTTTCTCCTAGCAGATTGTCAGATATATTGCCGTTTATAAGATCTTGCCATCCATTTCATACCTTATCTCCAATACGAGTATACACCTCTGCCCTCTTCCCTCGGGCATTTTGTACTTCTGTCTCCCCAGCCTTTTCGCCAGCCTCGTCCTCTTCCTTTTGGATGGCCTCGAGCTCCTTCTCATTCTCTCCTTTCAAAGTCTCATATAACTTCTCATCCCATGGTAGGCTGATCTCCAGGTTAGGGCTTCTGGTAGCAAGGAGCGTTGCCGCACTTGACGAAGGTCTTCGGTGGCCAGAGGGTTGTGCTGCTGTTCCCTCTCCTGGCTCATTCAGGATACCTTCTACCGGATGAGCAAGGTGCCGGTAGAGCGGCGCCATCTTGTGTTCACTGATAGCATCCTGAAGGCTCTTTAATGAAGCTTGTTTGGTAGCTTTGGTGGATGCGGGATTCGTGAGTTGAAAGATGTGCTGAGAGAGTTGGAGGTCGGGGAACTTCGCGAACTGAGGGTCACCCATTATTAGTGATAAAGGGGGCAGAAAGGCTTTGGAGAAAGGGTCGGAGGTTGAGGTGCTGTAAACACGTTGAGAATGTTTATGAGGTTGATCGGAGTTTGAAGATGATCAGAAGCTCGACTCGTTAGGGCCTTGGCATGCCAAGCCAGATTGAAAGCTCCAAGCTTCACTTGTTTCTGGCTTCATCCAAATCACCTTCAAAGACACCATTTACAGTAAAGCCTTCACCTCTGTGTTGCGAACAGCTAAGCCCTATATTATAAGGGCTTTCTATCATTGTCCGTTTCAAACGGTTGATACCAACAGTTCAGCCTGAGCTGCTTAAACTGACTCCCCGTTCATAACCTGAATACTATGAATAAGATGGACTCCACTACCAAACCCGATCAAAGCAGGAAACGTGCGCGCTCAGACTCCAGATCTCCATCTCGCTCACCCCCTCGTCAACGTAAGCGACCAGGAGCTGCCTCCCGGATCACAGCAGTCGATCGAGAAGCAGCTCGAAAAAGACAACTCCAAAGACAAGAGGAAGAGGAGAGACAGGCCCGCGAGGAGGTCGCTACTCGAAGTGTTCATAATGTCGTTAAAGAGCACTACAACATGGTACCGGAGCGAGGTCGCGAATGGAGAGTCACAGACAGTAAAATCAAGGGCCTTCGGAGCTTCAACAATTGGGTGAAGTCATCTACGATCCAGAAGTTCATTGGAGATGAAAGATATATCAAAGTTTTAGATATTGGATGTGGCAAGGGAGGCGATCTTATGAAGTGGCAAGCAGCACGGAAACTGGAATTGTATGTGGGATGTGACCCGGCCGATGTCTCTATCACACAAGCGCGAGACCGATACGAACAGATGCGAAAGAAGTCAAGGAGGGGTCAGAACCTTTTTCACGCCGAGTTCTATACGAAGGATTGTTTTGGGGAATGGTTAGGAGAAATCCCCATCATCAAAGAGGTGGGCATTGATCCTGGTGTTGGCCCTGGCAATGCAGCAAGTCAGAGATGGGGTGGAGGAGGCTTCGACATCGTGTCCATGATGTTTTGCATGCACTACGCTTTCGAGAGCGAAGAGAAAGCTAGGGGAATGCTGCGAAACGTTGCAGGCGCATTGAAGAAGGGAGGCCGCTTCTTAGGGTGCATCCCGAATTCCGACGTTCTAACTGCAAAGGTTCTGGAACATCACAAGAAGAATGGCAAAACGATCCCGGATGGCCGCCCGGAATTCGACAGTGACGATGACGATTGGGACCCTGAAAAGAGTCTGGATTCACCGAAACCAAGGGAGCCCGAAGCCAATGGTGAAAAGGGCAAGGAAAAAGAGGAGCAGGAGGATGGCGAGATGGAAGATGAAGGGTTCGGGTGGAGCAATAACATCTATAGAGTCAAATTTCCTGGCAAGACACCCGACGACGGTGTCTTTCGTCCTCCGTTTGGATGGAAGTACTTCTACTTCTTAGAAGAGGCCGTAGAGGAAGTTCCAGAATACGTCGTCCCATGGGAAGCCTTTCGAGCGCTGGCTGAGGACTACAACCTCGAGCTTCAATATCGCAAGCCGTTCAATGAGGTCTGGGATGAGCAAAAGGATGATCCTATCTTGGGTCCGTTGAGCGAGAGGATGGGGGTTAGGGATCGAATGGATGGATCGTTGCTTGTGACGGATGAAGAGATAGATGCTGCGAGCTTCTATCATACCTTCTGCTTCTACAAAGTGTAGTATTATATTGAAAGGTTGGGCAGGACAACTTTTCATATGCCGAATAGTGGGGCAGCGGTATTTGATGGGGCTGCATCTAGAGTTCATATATTAACGCAGCCAACTTACAGAGCGTTACAACCCTCGAATATTACTTTCATATTCAATTTTGAATTGCACCAAGGAAGTGAATGAGCCTCTTCTGCTTCCCAACTAATATCGCAGTCACGAGTCGTTCGGTGTCCCAGAACGCGTCTTACCGAGGTCTTGACATCTCCCCCGGCTTTGACGATTTCACAAGCTTGTCCCGGCTGCAGACAACCTTTACTCTGCAACCAACCTCTATCGACAGCACCATACAAAACCGCCAGTGCACTGCTGATAAACCCTCGAACTCAATCGCATCAACTGTGAACGGATCAGTAACATCGCAAATATGGTTGCCGACGCTCTAATCTACCACCCTTCGGTATCGCATTACCTGAAGTATATGTCGACGACAAGTACGTTCATTCACATCTCCGCAGGAAATGCTCGTACTCTTTACACTTTAACATCTATCCCATCTCCCTCTATGAACCCTAAGTCCTCTCGGACCCTCTCCGTCACCACATAACCACCCCCACATCTCCACTACTCTCCCCAAATGCATACACACAACGCACTAACCACACCCTCCAGTCGGCCGCGACAAGCTCCTCCGAACCCTCCAATACTTCTCTCGCTTCCTCGCCTGGTACCTCTACCGCACGAACCACCCGCAATCCTCGATCCAGCCCTTCGACACCATCAAGAAGCAATTCGGGCTGACGCGCAAGCTGATGCGCCTGGGCAAGTTCGTCGAGCACTTCAAGGCGGCGGCTGTAGCGAGTGATGCCAAGGGCGTGGATCCCGTGTTGAAGTGGACCACTGTGGGGAGGCAGTTGGGTTATGCGGGGTATTTGAGTTTGGATAACATCACTGCGGTATGTAGAGGATTTCATTTTGGTTTGGGATGATGGAGAAGAGAAGTGGTGTTTTGGTATTGGAAAGAGATTGTGGTGCCGGGTAACTGCACAGATACTGGCATCGAGGGATTAAAGAAAGCCGGCAAGGCAATTCCATTCAACGCAAAATCAGCTAACATATCAACTTCTAGATCGACGCGACGGGTATCAAAAAATTCAGCTCGTCCCAGCGCCTCCTGCGCGAAGCCTACAAATCCTGGTTCACAGGCCTCTCATTCAGCATCGTAAGCGGCGTATACTCGCTCTACAGACTACGAGAACGCACGGCAAAAGTGAACGAAAAAGAAGGCGAGGGCGTCGTCGAGCGAAAGAAATTAGAGAAGTAAGTTCTAAGTCTAGACTCCTATCTTTCCTCCTCTCCCTTGCGCCGAAAACTCTGGGCTCTAAGAATAATGGGAATGGGCACGGGAACAAGGAGGAGGCTTGATCTAAAATCTGCAATGGCTGACATTGTATGTTTTCACGTTTCAGGGAAACAAACGCCATCAAAATCCAACTCGTCTCCGACCTCTGCGATATCACCGTTCCGACCGCCGCGCTCGGGTGGTTAGATCTCGATGATGGGTTCGTTGGATTGGCTGGTACCGTGAGCTCATTACTAGGGGTTTATTCGCAGTGGAAGAAGACTGCGTAAGCCATTTCCGTGCTCGAAAGCTTGTGTATATGGAGGAGGTTAAAAGAGCCAATGCTCTTTCTCTTAAGGGGAAGGAAAGGGGAAGACGGTGTAGTGTATCTATCTCTCTATAGGCTTGGAATACGGGCCAAGGGTTTTTGCGAGGGACAAAGTCCGGAGGAAAAGAGACATCCTGATCAAGTTGACTTGCGATTTCTTTCTCTTTAAGTATCTCTAGCTTGCGAATATACATTTCTTCTGTTCTCTGATCCAAAAAAAAAAGACCATTAGTCCCCCCCTTCTTTTTTATTCAATCGAAAGACAACCTGGCACATTTCAGTCAAAGCGCCGCGCCGCACCCCTTGGCCGGGTTCAAATACCCAATCCTCCCGTTGATGGATCCCACCCAACTCACCAAGACAAGACACCTTTAATACTCCGACAAATAAGTCCTATAAACCTACCATACCCCGCGATAAGTATCTCTCTATATCCGAAACAGAAACAAGGCATTAGGTTTTCCCGGGGTCCACGAATACCATGTGTGTTGGTCTCACGTCAGGATCCACAGGGAATGCGGCACTTTCACTCCTCTCCCCATGTTTCAGGCTCGAGAGGATGGCTGGACTTTTCTTATGTCAGATGTGTGCGGCGTGGTGGAGGATTTCTGGAGGGCGAGGGCGATGGAGGATCTGGAGGGAAGAGGAGGGGGAGTTAGTGGTAGACGGGTAGATGGGTAGAGGGGATAATACGATGCGGTGAGTTGTTGGTCTTATTTGAAAAGGACACTGGCGCTTTGGATATGTGATGGGATTAGACTAAGAAGGCGCTGTTCGAGTCTTTAAGGACGGAAGGGGAAGGGGAAGGGAGGAGGGAGAGATACTAGGAACTAGAGATTAGGTATTTCGGCAGCACAAGTAGAATTAACCAATCCGCTCCCCGAATATGAACAAGTATGATCTGCCGAATTCGCAAAACGACGCTAGATAGATGTACGAGTATAGAGCCTCCTCCGCTTTTGGGTATTGCCAACGCCCTATGTGCTCGCGCGTCCAAACAGATATATATATATACTGCAAAAACGCCCATGTTCGGAAAGAAAGCCCCCGCCCCTATTTCCTCCCTTCAATCCGACTCACGAAATCCTCAGGCAAGACCTCCGCCCTTTCAACCGTCGTCGTCGTATGCGGGCCCGACTTATCGAAATCCGGAACCACCCACCCGGCAATATATCGATCGTTGTAATGCTCGTCTCGCCCACTGCCGCTGTCTTTACTCATACTCTTCTTCAACCCGCGTCCGCTTTCTTGGCTCACTCGTCGTCCTAACTCGATACTCACATCCGAGTCTTTCGTCTTGCTTCTCTTGTGTCCGAACATTCCACTGATTCCTCCGCCACCACCACCTCCGCCACCACCACCTCCGCCGCCCCTTCCGGAGTTTTCGAAACCGCCATTCACGCGCATCCCGGCGCGCTCGGCTGCTGTAATGTGCGAATCGCGCTTGGTGGAGTGCACTTGGATTTCATTGACGACTAGGATTTTGCCAAAGGAGAGGCTGGCGACAAGGGGCCAGAAGATGGGCATGGAGGCGCAGAGAATGGCAAGGTTGATTTCGAGGACGGCGAGAACGTAGATTTGCGAGGCGTAGTAGGTTGGGTCGAAATTGGGCTTTGTACCAGCACGGGAAACCAGGAGGGCGATTAGGCGGGCTATGGAGATTACGCAGACGCTATGGGAGGGGTTAGCTTTGGGATGTTCTTTGAGGGTTTACATCTATTGCAAGCAAATGGTGATGGGATGGATGGGAGAAAGTGGTTAGTTTTTCGAGGAGAGAGGGGAAGCCATACGTTCCACCGATAGTAAAAAGCCCAATGATTCCCCACTTCCGCCTCCCACTCATCCTTAAACTCCTCAAGAACGGAATCGGTAGCGTGAGAACGAGGAGGTCCATGACGCAATTAGTCCCAGTATGGGACGCAAAACTCTTGAAAAAGATAGTTGGTTCTTTCGAGCCAAATGCGATGCAATGGCCTTTGAGAGTCAGGTTCCAGTTGAGGGCAAGTGGATTGCAGCCGAAGAGCATAATGAAGAAAACAGTGAGGCCCCAGACCGCGATCAATAGGATAAGAGCTACGCAGAGTCGGTGTGCGAGGCGGACGTTCATGTCGAAGATGCGTAGATATTGGAATAGGATAGAGAGTTTGATGACTGTTGTGCTGGAGGCATAGGTGAGATTCGAGGACCAAATGTACTATTCGAGTAGGTAAGTTTGGGAAAACCCGGTAGTTGATTAGACTACTGTAGGTGGCATACTTTAAAGTAATTCATTAAATGGTGCTCGTCTAATGTCGTGAAGTGCTGGCCCATACCGGCACCGGGAACTGTAGATAGGAGGTTTAGTATCAAGTTCCCTTGACAGTGGAAGCTGTAGATAGATATACGTACGGAGCATTGTCAAAACCGAACCGACAGTGGTTGAGAGCTAGTGTGGTTCAGCAATAATGCTTTTCGAAACAACGTTAAAAACATACACATGCGGAGAATAATAACAGATCATCCCACCACAAAGCACTCGGCCTTTGTGTGTATCGCACATAAAATCGAAGCAACCCAGCCAGCCAAGCAAGAGCCTACGAGCGTCCGTTAGCAAGTCTAGAAAAGAAAGAAGCGGTAGAGGTCTCACGAGAAAGATGGCGGCGGTCGCTATAACGGTGTCTGCCCTATTGACGAGAGGCATGTCTTTTTCTGCTGCGAGATGATCGGACATTCTTTTGCTTCAGGCAATGGTGGGAAGCCAATTGGAAGAATGAGAGATGGACGTGTTGATTGAAGACGACGATAGGAAGCAACATTCAATTAGGTCTGGATAGTAGCGCACTGACATTGACGAGCAGGCCCCATTACTGTGAACAAGATGACTGAGGCTACGAAGCGTAGCGACTGTATGTATAAGACAAGACAAGGGAATACGAGCAGATGATGTGTTGAAGCGGAGAAGAGTGAAACATAAAAGCAGCCCAGTGCTTTGCCTCAGCGCAGCAAACTAACGAGCTTTGGGCCGTTAAGACTATCATCCAGGAGAGGGGTCGAGCAGGGTCTTGTATCGGAATTCATGATGTTTCCTAGGTTCACGTAGTTCTATCCGGGGTCCGGGGTCCGAAAGCTGATAACTAGCTGGTGCACGAGGCTAAGGAGAAGCTTGCTCGATGCTGAGAGGAGGGCCAAGGCTTGTCGTCCAAACCGCAAAGAGAGCAGGTGTGAATGGCGGACCGTGCCAGGCCCAATGAAGGCGCATGGGCTCAATCCTACGGAGCACACTAAGAAGGGTTGGAAGGGCGAGTTCCCTGGGAGCAGCAGCGAGAACGAGAGCAGAGAAGCAGAGAAGCAGAGAAGCAGACCAACATGCGGGCCGTGTGAACGAGTAATGGCGTGGCCCGCCTTCACGTACCGAGAGGCGATCTCCACGCCATCTTGCCGCATCCGCAATTCTCGTCTGATCTTCCACACCGCACTCCAAACCAGGGGCTGCACTTGTCAAGCATCTGCAAACCATCGACGCCGTTGTGCTGAAAATCACAACGTAACTCGGACTTCGACTCGCTTCAGTTCAGTCTGTTTGGGGCAGCTCTCTTGTTAAAATAAGAACCTCGCCATCAAATTCAAATCCGGCTCACAACGTTCGACTTTGCTTTGCTTGAGCAATGGCACGCAGAGAACGCCCGCCGCATTGTTGGTACTGGAGCACCACCTAGTGTCAAGACTTGGTAGTTTTGGGAATGATGAAGCCAGCCATAGTTATCTGGTGGGTGGTTCTGGCTACTCCCTCTGCGTGTGAAAGTGTCAAAGACGCACTACATCCCCGGTCCTGCAGGCATTACAGCCTTGCAAGACCTCCAATGCCCACGCAGCAACGCCACACACACGCATGAACAAATCAACGCAACTGTGGATGAAGTGATTGCCTTTCCCCGTTTTTCGTCTCTTTTCTTCTCTTACAGGAATCAGGATTCAGGAACAGGCTGCATCTTGGAAACAGCCACAATCAACTGCCTTTTGCAAGCGAGGGGAAACGAAGGCTTGCATTTAACTCTTTGAGCTCTGGAAACCAATAATGACCATTTAAGTGCGATATGGTCGCGAGCCACACATTTTAGCTTTCGGAGGGAAATACAGCTTGACAATTTGACAAGCAACGGCGGTCCTCCAAACGGCGGGGAGAGAGCCTCCACATTTCCTCTCGATCAACGATTCATGATAGCTCCCTGGCCTTGCCCTTATTAAAACCTGCGCTTGAGGCGGCGTTCTAGATGATAACGTACCACGGTAATAAGTTAAACCTCACAAAGCTCTCTCTCTCAAAACCCCCACAAAGTTTCGACCTCCGAACCCTGAAGTCGCAACCTAGTCATAATAGAATGATCCCTTCAAACACATAAAGAACGAAAAAGGGATTTGCAACCCCTCGCATTCACTTCAGTGCGTCGACGTAACCGCACGTGGTCCGATAATCGAGAATCCAGAACCAAGCTGGTTCCTAAGCAGAAAGGAGAAGTAAAGCCGGGCCTGCGCCAGCCAGTAGGAGGATGCACAGATGCGCCGACCCAACCAAGGTCCGCAGTTGAAGCATCGAGAATTGAGTTCACAAGGGGGCTCGTGTTAGCCAGGACGGCGACTGATCTTTGGCACGTGGCGTTCGACGGTCGAAGAATTTAGCGAGTGTATAACGGTTTTGTGCGACCTTTGTCGAACCACTTTCTGGATGTATAGATATGGATGGAAGTTGCTAGGGGCGCGGCACAGGGAGTCGAACAAAGCTGCTGACGGCTCCCACCACGATCGGTTATCGATGTTGGGTCGCATCTCACTCATCTCACCATGATTACTCAATAGAGCATGATGCAATCTAGCATGAAGATGTGACGACATGTTGAAGAAAGGTTCGCTGGCGATCTTGTAAATCCTCAAGGTTCAAGGAGGCAAGATTTCATGAATCTGCAACGTGATGGACAATCAAAACGTGCGGGCAACGTGCTGCGTGCATACATCCGCAACTCAGGAGGCGATCTTCAGGACGAGGCCGAAGAAAGCCCGGCTACTCTATGTAGCACAAGCCTGTCACCCAGGTTTCGGCAAGTGGTGGAAATGGCATCAAAGTTTCACTACCTCAGATTCTTGGGCCGTAGACACGCCTGCGGAGTACTCCGCCTGTTGTTGCTGGCTCACAGGACATGTAATACAATGCCACACTCATCCAATTCAAGAGATATTCTCAGACGACTTTCTCCTGAACCCCTCCCTCGCTGAAGCACCTACCCCTCATCAACGCACTTCGAAGCCATCAAGCTTCAAGCCGATTCCCCGCACCCTCGCCTTCTTTCCCCACACTCGTCTGACTCGGGACCTCTCCCAGCAATGCTTTGACACCCATCTGACTGGTATCATACCCGTTGCGTTCCAGATAAGCTCTGAACTTGACGTCTTCGTCGTCAATTGTATCTTGCGTGATCTCCGGCAACAGAGTGAGAGCAAGAATACCCGCGAAGACAGCCATCGAACTACCGACCCAGAAAGGGTTTTGACCTGCTTTCACGGGATCGGGATTCTTTTGTAATATCGGAAACACGCGGCCTCCAACGAAGGCGCCAATTTTGCCGAACGCGGCCGCGATACCGTAGTATTGACCTCTGGGGAATGTGTCAGTTTACGTGTTCGCATTTGGGTTCATAGACATGCGAAATGAAGGTCGAGAGTTTACCTGATACTTGTAGCACTAGTCTTACTAGCGACTAGACCGATGTTGTCCCCAGGACCCAATTCACCGAAGGCGAGGAAAACTCCATACACAACAACGAATGCGCCTACGTTTTCCTTCTTGGAGAGTGGAGCATAGCATCCTGCCATGATGTATCCGACAATAGCTTGCAAAAAGACACCTACAGCCAGTGTTTTTCTTGGGCCCATCTTCGGCATATCAGCAATGTATGCGCCGGCGATACAGCCAGGCATATAGAACAAGTTGATCAGCGTATTCCATCCGAAAGTCTTCCAGAGAGGAGGGGTATAGTTTGTATCGCCATTGCTCAGTAGATTATCTACAATGGTAGACGAGTATATTCCAAAGGAGTACGCAGAGAAATCATAGATGAACCAGATGGTGCTGACTATCAGCAGGCGGAACCAATAGAACTTGATGCAAAGGAGCCAGGGAGTCTTGGTCTTGGCCATGCTCTCCCGTTTGAATGCTTCTGGTTCTTGGAGTTTGATTCGGAGATAGAGAAGGGAGAGCGGCGGGAGTATTCCAATACCGAGACAGATTCGCCAGGCGGCGCGGAGGTGACCTTCTCCCGTTGCAAGGACCTATCAAATTTTAGCATCTTCAATAGGTTGGTATAATACTCGATGGAATAGTTGCTTACGACAATCATGGGAACAATAGCGGATATCACGAAGGCTAAGTCGATCTGAACATTGGTGAACATGACGAACCACCGATTCCTAGTTCCGGATTTGAGCTCTCCTGTGCTTTCGGCGCATCCAACACTACCAGCAGGATATTCTCCGCCAATGCCTACAACTATCGTCAGCCAAGCAGGTCGCGATAACACGTTTTCACATACCAATTCCCAGGAAAAATCGATAGGCAGTGAGCGCTGCGAATAGTCCTCCGACACTACCTCCTGCACCATAAGAGCCAGAACCCAATGCGGCGAACACAATGATAATGATTGTCGAACTGTATATTTTAGCATTGGACTCTCAATTTGGGAATGCGTATACTCGTACGCTAAAAGAGACCATTTGCGCGAATAGTGGTCGGATGTATATCCAAACAAAAGCATGCCCACCACAGTTCCGGCAAATGTGATCGAGGATACATTGGCTTGAGCTGCAGATTTAGAGTATTCAGTTTTGTAAATTCTTCCAAGCATTGTATTCACAGACCCGATGACCTTTCGCGCCGTTGTGATTAGCACGTGGAGATGGGTTTTGCGCGAGGAGACTGCTCACGTTGTTGAGATAGCCATCGGAGAACAACCCGGCACCGCAAGCTATGACGGGCCATAGTCTCTCCCAGAAGCTTTTCTCGGTGGCTACTATGCTCGCGCGACGGGTTGGTGAAGCCTCAGCATCGATGTCGCTGGTGGGGTTGCGCGCATCGAGTTCCTTGGACATGATGACGTTTGTAGCAGCTTCCGGGTGCTGAAAGAGGAGGCAACAGCTCGCCGCGCGCACTGCTCTTCGATCTCAATGAGAAAATATAGCTGCTCTAGAGATAATAGCAATGCAGCGCGTCCAAAAACGAAGCAAAAGTAAGCGGGCGAGGAAAATTCAGGCTGGCATGTTGTTCAAGTAGCTAAGCTATCTCAGCTTCCCTGGACGGTTAGCCGGGGTTTACGAGATAGCCTTAACGGGTGGACCGTGTGATCATCAAGACAGGACGGAATCCAACCATTCACACCACGACCTCTACAGTCGTATGCACAGTCCACCTTAGCGGAGTGCTTTGATTTCGCTGTGGCCGCTTCCACCGTTCACCGAAGGATTACGGCGTTATCAACTAGCTTTGAACCTGCAGAGTCTGGTGCCAGGTGCTGATGTACGAGTTGAACTTTAGGCTCGGACGTAGACATTCTCTATAACCCATCCATGATCAGCCATAGATTTCAGTTGGAACCTCTCGTTATTCGAAGCTCGGAGGTCGATTTCGGGATACACGATCAAGCTTCTCGGCTATCAGCAAGCTTCACGGCTTGTTCGTCAGCGGCGCCCACTCTCTTGGCTAAGAGCTTTTCTAGATTAGCGGGAATCTGATACAGGACTCCGAGAAGAGATGTTCACCTTATTCCCTCACGGAGAGGCCGAACAGACGCAAGCCAGTTCGTGCTTACGGATGCCATGTCACCAGCTATCTGTGTATTTGGAAATAAAGTCCTTGAAGCCTGGAATTCAACCACACATGTCGAAAAACGCGGGCACGTGCTGGTCACGCGACACTCCAAAGAAGGTGTAGAAATTGTTAGTACTATTTCAAGGCTTATTATCGGAGATTCTCAAGTAAGCTGGTGACATATCTGTGAGCGAGTTTCTTTCCTTCAATTCAACATCGGGATTCACCTACTATAGCACCGTTCGAGATTCTGTCAGCGATGCGAAAGACATTTACAAACTCCTTGAGCTCAAATGTACTCGGTAGACCGCCACAACACGGGTAACGAGGCATACTCCAAGTGCATCAAAAGACAACACGACTTCTTGTGGACAGTAAATCTTGAAGTTTGTTTGAAGGGAATGCTAATCAGCACCTTTCCAATAACAACCCATATCATTAAAATCATTATAAAGAGTGTATATAGTTGAATCGCCATTCCATCGTTCACATTTCCCTCAGGTACCAAACGAGTGTCCGAAACAGTCCATGTCCAGCAATCCGAATGTCATTCCCAACCCCCTCCCTAGCTTGACGTCTACTCAGCTGAGACATCAGCAAAGCCCGATGAATCTCGAGCACATGCTTTTCGACCTTTCTTGGGAGTCCGACCGTCCAGGCTTCGAACTCATACTGCGGTGCTATTGC